>CAEGAG010261821.1:0-15401 GCA_903067065.1 Brachyrhaphis terrabensis | reverse complement strand
ATGTAACTTTAGGCTAAGTACATAATTGACTGTAGTGTAATATATTCAAATCACAACCAGAAACTTACATTGTTTGCGGTTTTACTGAAATATTGTTTAATCTCTCCCTTAATTTTTTACTATCATTAAAGTCTATAGTTGTATGGCACAGAATAGTACATTTCCTTTCTGTACATTAGTTCTAACTTTTGGTAAATGTTTAATAGCATGCCTTGTAAAATGAAAATGTGTATTTTGGCTAAACGATATAATTTGAAATAAAATCACAGATGTTCTAGAATACATATTTTTGAAAAGCACACGTAGTGAGCAGTTTAATCTATGGAAAGTCATCCTAAAAAGTGCATTTTTCTAATTAACACCCACTCTGTTAATGACAACGAAGGTGGCAGAATGAAGTAGGAGATGCTTGTGGTTAAAAAGTTCCTGTGTAGAAGAAATCAAGTTGTTGATCTATTTTACTCAGAGGAAGTTTTTGCCTCAGGGGAAACGGCAGATATTGGCAGGCGTTGTTGAGGAAAATGTTTACGACACATCATTAGAATGAATTAAATAAACGCATAACCATTTAATGAAGCTGCACAATATATATCAAATTGCATCGCAATGTCAATATGTGTAATTTTGCAATCAGAAAATAATGTTTAGTATTTATATTAATCAACTGTATCTTGTATTGATTGCTCTAACTTGTAGGTTTGAAATATTTGAACAATGTTTATCCTGACTTGGAAATAATAAGTATGTTCCTATCCTAGTGGAGGAGTGTACAACCTTTGACTCTTAATAACCTTTGACAATGACTTTTAATAACCTTGACAAAAATGATAAAGAACCAACTAATATTTTTTAAATATAGATCAAATAATACTTAGTAGTTTTTCATGGAATAATCGCATTGAATTTCCACAATAAAACATCACTAAAAGTACCAGCAAATTTTTTTTAGATTTATTTTTTCTTATCACTTGGTTGGAGATGAACTGCTTTTTAAAAAAAATTCCCCCATAAATATATAGAAGAAAATGTATAGTCGTTTTTCTTTATTCCAAACACCTAAAAATAGACATATAGCTGTGTTTTTATGACAACAAATTACTACAGTAGATATTTATCATAAAACTTAAGTCGGCTCTAAATGAGTTTTTTTTTTTTTTGCCAAACTACAGGGGAAAATAAGTCTTTATAACACAATACTAGTGTTATTAGAGTTTATTAGACTTTAATTATGTCTTATTTGATTAGTGAAAATGTTTAACAGAAGAGAAGTTAACGAATGTATCAGAGTAATGAAACAACACCACTAACTTAAAATTGTGTTTGAACTGAGCATATTTAAGTAAGTATTTTATTGGTTAATTCTAAAAGTTAGTTTTTTCAGTGTACGCCTACTTTTGTAAAAAGTCGTGATGAGGCTCCATCAACCTTGAGTAATCCTCACACACCCACTCTGTTAAGCCTCCCGCAGTCTCCACACAATTAAAGAATCTGGCTGTCAATTCTAAGTCTCTTCTAGGCTTCTAGTATTGTTTCCCCCTGGAGAAAATATGTTTTATTGTTTAATTAATGGCGGCTGTCAGCACTTTGCTTAGACCTGTCGTTTAGGGCGGGGCCTGGCCTTTTTTTCTCCTTTTACGCACACCTGGATTCCGGAAGCGCTCTCACGTCAGAGGGAGAGGCTGCCATTGTTCAGAGGAATGGCTCAGGAATCCTGCCCGACTTGATCGGTGCGTATAAATGCATCAACGCAGAGACAGGTAGCCGCAGAACAACCGTCTGGCGAAGGATCTCTTACTGGACTGAAGTGAACTGAGATTTATTTTACAATCAAAACTAGACAAAAATGAGTATTTTACCCAACGAGGGGGCATTTGAGGACTTCAAGAGGCAATGTTTGGCCTCCGAGAACTGGCTGAATAAATATGACAGTAATGGAAAGCAAGTTTGGATCGAAGTTCTTCCAGACAGGGGGGTCAACTCACCCAAAGTCCATAAAATCAAGGTAAGTTACTTTAAATGCTAATGATATTTACCTTTTGCTCCTTTTTAAGCCAGATTGTAAGCTAATGTACCTCAGTGTTTCTCAAATCAGCAAACTTTTGAGATCATCTTCAGAAATGAAGTGCATAGCAAAAATGGGCAGCAGTAAATAATAAACATGGTCTACTGTAGAGTCCAGGAGCTCTACTGAAACTTTGCCAGAAACTTTCCTAAAATGCCTCTGTAATTGTCATGAAACTCACCTGGCATTTCTATGGAACTTATTACTACTTTTTAGCATCCTAAAATACAGGTAAGTTTGATAATAGCTGCAAAGAAAGTATAGGTATGTAGCAGATAAGCTAAATGTGAGTTTAGTTTAAGTTCATGTAAGTTCCAGGAAAGCTGCATGCTGTTTATATGAAAGGTACAGATAATTTCCAACAATTTATTTTGAAAATAAGCAAGTTTTTTGAGGATGTCATGCAAGTTCCTCGAAAGCATTTTCAAGTTGCAGAACATAACCTCTAAAGTTTCATTAAAGTACAAGCTGTAATATGCAATGCAAAAGACACATTTATGGCACAAATGTCTTTACTAGTAATTTATTAGTAATGTTTGCACACCTATCCATTACTCTGTTTTTGTGAGGTAGAAGATGAAAAGCTTAGAAAGATGTTTCATAGTATACATTTTAATAAACGCTGTTCCTGTTTCAGTGTAGAATGAGCATCGAAGATGTGCCGGCTGCCACCATGTACGACGTCATTCATGACGGTCAGTACCGTAAGGAATGGGACACCAACATGATGGAGAGTTACGACATCGCCCGGCTCTCTGACAATGCGGATGTGGGCTACTACTCATGTGAGTACTCCTTTCTGTTCATTGAAAGTGAAGGTTTTGCTTTACAGTTTTTACAATTTCTAAATTTTCTTAGTTAAAACCATTACTTATCGCCTTCTGTGTGAGACATCGTCACTGCTTTTAATCTTTCCACAAACCTGTTGCTCCTGTTCAGACTTTCCCATGAAGACTGAGTGGCTTCTTATTTCACTAGCCTATTTATTGTCACAACACATGAATCCATGGCTGTGAAAGTGGTAAACTAATGGAAAATGTTATGTTTTTACTTTTTCGCCTCCGTATGCAGGGCGCTGTCCAAAGCCGATAAAGAACAGAGATGTAGTGACTCTGCGTTCATGGCGGGTGAAGGGGGATGAGTACATTGTCATGAACTTCTCTGTCAAACACCCGGTATGCATCTTCCTCCAAACAACTTAATCTAATGTACGCACATCTGTTTGTCTCACTATTTTTGCAACTTTCTGTGTCTTGCTTGCAGGACTTCCCGATAAAACACAAATATGTAAGAGCAGTGTCAATCCTGACTGGTTATTACGTCAAAGCTACAGGACCAAACAGCTGTATTTTCATTTATCTTTCACAAGCTGACCCAAAAGGTAAGAAAACACCAAGCCAGGTCCTGAAAATCCTTACCTAACATTTTAAGAGACATTTGTATCTCATTTATGTGTTTTTCTTTAAGGTTCTCTTCCAAAGTGGGTGGTGAACAAAGCATCCCAAGTCCTCGCTCCTCGGGTAAGTTCTACCACAAATTTAAACGGATCAAGACCTCACTAGCTTAAATCGGCTCGCAAAATGTGTATCGGCGTTTCTGCAGATGTGTGTCCCTTAAGAGAACATAAAACCTACACATGTACGTTTTATGTACATGTGTACAAACACGAACTGAGAGGGCTGAGTTCGTGTTTCATGTGTCTCTAACAACAATGGTAACCATAGAAACACAACTGAAGGGCCTTGTCCAGGTAAAACCCGCTGCTGACAAAGGAGAATCTCAGCTCAAGACGTTACCTGGTCGCCCAGCAGAACCCGTTCCCCAGGTTTCAGATCTTGCCTCAATTAAAACTATTTAGAGACACGTTTACAAGTTCTTGCAGCTGCTTATGCCCTGGAGCGAAACAGAAATGCAGAGCTAGAAGCATCCCCTTTCCGAGGACGGTAGACATTATACTTTGAATGGGAGCTGACACAAAATCTAGGCTGTTTGGCACAATAAAATCACAAAATAAGAAAACAATGCATTTTGTGAGCTTTGGTGTCATAGCTAGCATGAAAAACAAAAAGCATGTCAACTTCAGCCTAGTTGTAATACTAGCAGAGACAAAACAGAAAATCAGTAGAAAGATAAATCAGAAAACATTTATGGACTTCGATACTCAATTCATTGGGAGTGTTAATCATTTTCTACCCAAGTTTTGGGTATGAAAACAAGATATTTTTTAATGATTGTATCACATACTTCCTTAATCTCCAACAAAGCCAGTTGCTGGTCATTCTGTCCCATGACAGTTTTGAACTTCTGAAGTTTTGGCCAGAGAAACTGGACATTTAGTACCAACCATAAGTCATACTTCTACAAACCCTCAAAGCTAGTCCTTGTCCTCTTTACATGTCTTTCTTATTTTAAACTTTTGGTCTACCAAAAAAAGTTGGGTATGTAAATATAATGACCTTGCATCATTTAATGTGGATATTCTCAACTTAATTTGAAAACTGATTGAGGTTCTTTAATCTAATCACAGTCTACCATAAGTAAGGAAATGTGGTTTACTGCTGCTGCTCGGTTATTTTGGTTTGATCAGAGGTCATAGTTTTGTATCTTTCATAAGGATTAACATGACCTGATAAATGGGGATCAGATCATTTTTTATGGGATCAGAACCATAAACAATGAAAATAAGTTCCAAAATAAAAGTATACGCAATAAGTTTTTGGATTGTGTATCTTTCTAGTTGGCTAGTGAAATATTTGGTAAAGTTTATGGGAGGTAAATGTTTTATGTGTGTGGAATCAGAGTGAAAGCCTTCAAATCTATTTGTTTTTTATTTCTTTGATCAAAAAGAGAGAATGTTACAAAGCAGCCAAATATATAAATACTGGCTGCTTTATGAGTTTTATTTTTGCCTTTTGCAGTTTTAAAACCAGTTAGAATATGTGTAATTGTTTTTTCCCCTTACGTTTCCACTTGGTGAAAGAGTGAGTTTCTCACAATCTTTCACGTTTGACTAAGCCACCTTCAATATAATCTGTCACAGTTATATATGTAAACCTTTTTATCTAGAGCAATGTTTGCTGAGAGTGGAGGTGTGGCAAAAATCTTTTCCGTCATAAAGTAGCCGTTCTGATCGTCATCTCTTATCTTTCCAGGTGTTGAGTAGCGTGCACCAGGCGGGAAAGAACTACCCAGCATGGAAAAAGAAGAACTCTCCCAACATGAAGGCCTGGCTCAACCCGGAGCAGAACAAGCTCCCCTACGTAGACTCTGCCTTGCTGTCCATACAGAGAGCGGACTCTCTCGAAAACGTGGATGAAAGCTCCAAACTGGACGGTCAGGACGCTGAAGACAGCAGCTAAAAGTCGCACAAGTAAAAAGGGAAAGGTGGCCGAGAGCTGGGGGGTGACCTGTATATAGTGTTTTTTTAAAAGAGACTTTAAGACTCCCAGCTTTCTGCGATGTCACCCAAATCCTTCAGTTTTATATCAGTGTGCCTTATAGGAGTATGAAGTGTTTACACATGTCTTAATGCAGAAAAGAGCTCAGATCAAGGTACCATTCACCTCTTTGAGTCTAAGCTTGTGTACAGGAACAGAGGTGGTGGATATTTTTAAAGAAGTACAACACAGCGGGTCTTTGGCCAGGGTATTTATTTTCTACCTATGAAAAAAAAAAATCACAAAGCTTAATGTGAAAGGAAATTGAGTATGACTGTTAAATATTGGCATATTTTTGTTGTCTGTAAACTAAAAATTAGACCATGCTCAGTCTTAATTCCTAAAATGCAACTTTCTATTAGAACTTCAGAAACTTCCTTTATTTTCTAAATTCATGGCCAGTTAAAATGATACAACACAGGTTTCATGTTAGTATGTTGACAGAAATTTGGCAGTTTTTCAGAAAAATACTATATACTAGTTAATTATTGATGGTTAGATTTGTCCCTTTCAATGTGTAATGAAGAAGTTGTACAATCAAATGAAGTGCAATGGAGTAACATAAGCTAAAGTCATTCCCTCAAAGAGAAACATTTTATGTAAATAACAATGTTGGTTAACCATTTGAGTATGTTTGAAGCCATGATTGGAATTTTATTGTATTTATTTATTACACTAAACTGATGAAGCCACGATTGTAATGACGTCTGTTTGGCTGAAGGGTTTTTTTTATGTTCTCAGAATATTTCAGGTTGACTTTTTAAAAATAAAGCTAACAAAGCTTGACATACCACAGTGATCAGTTCCATTGACTGGATTCCTCTTATAAGGTCGGTTTCTCTACAGACCGAGTGGAACGAGTTCTGCGACTCATTCTGGAACAAGACTGTTCGTTTTCAGATCTGGTGCCGGTTCTTCCAGTGCACAGAAAAGCTTTCAGCCATAGTCATTCATGTTTTATGTGCCACGTTGCGTTTATGAAAAACGTCAATTCATCATCAGTCGAGTTTAAATGATGAACCTAAAATTAGAGTCTTTTAACAAAAGTTTGTGCAAATGCTTGGCAAACTTCTGTATTTTATATAATGTACAGAATGTTTCTTGGTGCAGTGTGGCAAACATTGTTTTTGTTTGTACTTTTCTATTGATATTAACAAATACAATCCAATTAATCTACAAAGAAATCAAAAATTATTCCACAAACTATGTGCAACAGTTTTCGCAGTATTTAAATCAATCCTGCACCGTATTGGCGGTTTGGCACATAAAGCATGCAATGCTGGGTAACAACTAAGAGCTTTCTCAACATCTTTGCAGCCTTATTGTTGCAACACATAACACAATTTGTTAAAAATGCATTTCTGAACATGTAAGTATCACTTAATTTCTGTGGCCGCACTGCACAAGACTCCACTGCTGAAGAAAAAGCATTGTAGAAGGATGATTTAAGGCACATGTCAAACTCCAGTCCTGGAGGGCCACTGCCCTGCAACCTTTAGATGTACCTCTGCTGCACCTGAGTAGAATAATTAGGTCATTAGCAAGGCTCTGGAGAACTTATCTACACAAGGAGGTAATTGCCATTTCATTCCAGTGTTTTGTACCTGTGGCTCATCTAAGAACCGCAGGACAGTGATCCTTGAGGACTGGAGTTTGACACCCCTGATTTAAGGGAGAAAGCTGAAAATTTGGACGAGCTAGAAAAAAAAAAATACTAGGAATGTGTAGTTTGATTATATAAGATCAACTCTTTGGAGGTCAGTGCACACCTTGTTTGGAGGAGAATTCTACTTTACATCGTCCCAAAGAGGAAATGAGGCTTACTACTAAGTACTAAATAAGTTACAATATTTGTTCCATGTGTTAAAATATCTACCATCTAATTAATTGGCTCCTTTGTCATGAATTCCTGGCATATAATACTTACCTGGGCTGTTACTGACACCTGGTGCAAAGTTCATGTCAACATCCTTCGGGGAAACATAAAGAAGTGACATTGACATCAATACTTAAAAATGAACGTAGTTAAACACGCAATGCACTGAAATTCTCAAACAAGGTTTTTTTATTATGAACATTTCATAATAAAAGTATAACAATGTCTTATGAAGCCATGTCAACCTTTTGGCCCCTGAATTTGTTAATGTATCTTCAATGGAAAAACTTTACAAAAATGGCTTAATGTTAAAATTAGTATTCATATTTACAGTTTTTATAATTTCATACACAATTACAATATTTGATAAATACTCAAACACTTGTAAAGTGACAGACACAGAAATATTTAAAATTTATCAGAAGTCTTGCACAATTTGCTCTTACAGTTAATGTCCCTAGAAATTATTTTTGTCGGTGTTTTAATGTTTTGTTTTAGTGTCTAATGTCAAGATTAGTGCGCTAATCTGTACCATTTGGGACTTCAAAATGCTATTAAACATAGATGAGACGTTATCAGTACTAAATTACATTAAAAACTTTTTTTAAAAATCAATAACTGAGATTAAAATGATACATTTTCAAATGCAAAGCATAACACTATATGATTGGACCATAATGTGGCAGAAACGATCAATTATTGCAGTACATCTGACAATATTTCACCATCTTTAACCACTACACCAGAGAACAGATCTTCCCAACGTGGAGGAGTTTGAATGAGACCAACAACCTGTCATCCTGTAGAGTGCTTAGGAGTTTGTAGAAGCAGAAAAATGACGTCGAATGAAGTGTTTTAGGAACGCTGCTGCCACCTAGTGGACAGTTCTCTCCTTTTGCCTCTGGTAGTCTGATGGGAGGAACAGAGAAAACCATTATTCAGTTGAAAAACGAATCATTATGAGATAATTCAGGAAAGCGTTTCTGTTTTTCTTCTTGAAACTTTTTAAGATCCAACAGATTTTGCTCTTAATACGCTGGTGTTACAGCAGGATGATATCTGCTGAGAATCATCCAAATCCTGAGAGATATACTTTTCTTTTCAATACTCAAATGCAGAAAAAGGTACATAAAGCTCTCACAGGTTAGGAAAATGGAAGATTTAATCTAAGCCAAACAAGATAGAGCATGTTGGTTCAAATTAATAGTTGAATGTGTTGGAGTACAAAGAAAAACATTTACGTAATCACAGCTAAGATCAGTGATACAACAGGGTTTTCAACACATTTTATCTGATAATCTCAATTCTTTACTCCTCCTGTAGCCTGCAAAAACATTCACTGAATGAAACCAGACAAGCCAAATCTGTAAACATACTTTGTTTGTATTTATGAAACAAAACACTTACTGTAAGGAAAGAAGCGAACCTTCATCACAATTTCCCGAGCGGTCTTCAGAATCTCTACCGCCTAAAGAGGGCGACAAATGTTATCAGCGACTGGTGATTTATTTCACGACTTGCACAACTCGTTCCTCAAACTTTTAAAATGTAGCGTGCTTAAACAGAACAGAAGCTTACAGAAAGTAAGCTTTGTCACAGCTCACTTTATATCAACATTTAGAAATAATAATCTTCTATCCTCACAATCTCATATCAAAATTTCACCACAAGTCTCTAGGAATGAGTTTTGAATGATGGCACATTGGGGCAATCGTAGATATAAAAAAAAAATAGCAACAAAAAAGTCTACTTTTCAGATAAACCTCAAAAAAAAAAAACTACACTCATTTTTTGAGAAGTCAAAAAATTTGCTAAAAATCTTTTTTTTAGATTGATCTCAGAAATGTTTGAGAAAGAAATCTTTTAGTTTCAAGTTTCTGTGTTTTTTCTAGCAAATGTACAACTTTTCAAACAGAAATTCTTGGGTTTTTTCTAGAAATTTCTGTGAATTTTTTGGTAGAAATTTACTCTGTTTTTTTTCCTTTGTACTAGTGATGAGTCCAGCAACACCGATGCGTCGGCTAATACGTCAAGCCCATAGACAAAACCCGTGTTGGTGAGCGTATTGCTTTCAGCAAGTCACGTGACCGATACAGGAACTGTTTCAAAATGACACTTGCATGCCAAACTGTGTTTATAAGGAAGAAAATCTTTCAACGGGATCCATTTGCCAAAAGAATTCTTGATCTTTTACGGTACAGCGTCAACTATGGAGCCTCAAGGCAAACGAAAGGTTTTGTAGTTTGGGACCATTTTGATCTTACATAAGGTACTGGTTGTCACTTCGTTGTTGTTTTATCCGGTTCTTTTCAGTTTCTACTTGATCTATCTGAATCCAAATTCATCTGAAATTGACTACTTTCATATTATGTTCTGCATGTATGTTTGACAGAACTGTCTTATTTAAATAAACCCACCTCCTCTATGCTGAGGCATTATAAGGCATCAGAATTAATCCCAGATACACCTAGGATAAACTCAGGCTTATAGCCATTCTACAAATTACTTAGTTGCTTTTCATAAATTATTTCATATAAATAATTTATATGTATTGTTTATATGTATTGTTTACTTCTTTTTTTCTACAGCAGGAGAAGTTGTGTCAAAAAATGTTGGAAAAACATTTTTTTTTTAATGAAAATTTGTGAAAAAAAAAACAACAAACAGTCCACAAGCATCGTCATTCCAAACACATTCACTTAAATTTTCACTTTGTGGTACATGTTCACATTATTTATTAACTGTATCGAAGAATATAAAATACATTTTGAATTTAACTGAAGATATGACATAATACAATATATAATATACAATAAAATACAATGACTTAAATCTTATTGTATTAGGTCATCAAATCAACTATGTTGCCTTTAGGGATTTTTAATGTGCAGCAGGTGTCAGTATTCAGTGACACAGTATCAATACAGTTTTGCTTTGGGACGAAATGCTACATGACGCCTCATTTACCCATCACTACTTTCTACGCGGCTCTACTACGCCGTCGTAGTTTTGGACCTTTGCCTCCCTCACTATCCTCACTGGGTGTTCCAGCTGTTTAGATTTTTTAATTATTGCTTTACTTTAGAAATGGGAAAAATTACTATTGAAGCCATTTTGGGTTTTTTATAGCCATTTGATAATTTATATTTTAAAAAAGGCATTATCTGTATTACTTAAATGGCCCGTTTTCTTCTCTTTCCCATCTTGAAGAATGGCCAACAAGTACTGGACTTCTGATTTATGTCGTATTTACAGGTGATTTTTTTCTACTAAAGATGAAAGAAGCATTTTTCCTAAAAACGTTAGATTTTACATTTTAGATTAAATATATCAATATTGTCTTTTGTCAAACCTAAGCAGTGAGATGATAATCCAAATAAGTTGCAGCTGAACCAGTAGACAATTCAGACCAGATAATGTGAAGAAAAAGGCACAAAAACTACAACAACACATTTCAGAGTCTCCCTACCTTCCTGGTTGCTAAACAGAGTAAATACTGTGATGAATTAACTTCAACTTTCACTGGTTCTGCTGTGACTTACTCTCGAGTGCTCTATGTCTTGGAAATCCACATCATTCACAGAGAGAACCTGATCTCCTTCCTGCAGTCCTGCTCTGTGGGCATCTGAATCTGGGACCACCTGACACCACAAAAGACACAAAATATTATTTATTACCACAATATAAAGGTCTTTCAAAAACAAAATAAAAGTTTAAGAGGAATGCTAACTACACCTGCACACACCTTGGATATAAAGATTCCTAGTTGCGATGCCTTGCCTCCTCGGATGTTAAAACCCAGCTGGGCTCCTGGAGGTTTCTTCAACACGATGGTGCGAGGGAGGAACTGGGTGAGCTCGTTGTTGTAGTCTGGGTGATGAACCCTCTAACAAGGAACCAAGAAATACACAGTGAAGCCCAGAAACTTACATACATGGTGTGACAGCTAAAACAGTTGCTATATGCTAGAATAATAAGAGAATTGCTCATTTAAGTCGGACGTTTTTGAGGTTAATTAACATTTAAACTAGTGTATTTTAAGCCAAAATCTCAACAAACTGATTTCTTGTGAGTCATCATGGGGAAATAAAAATAAATCAGTAAAGATAGCAGAGAAAGTAGAGATCTGCTTCATTCTTAAGAATAATTTGAGATGCTTGAAGGTGCTGAGTTGATCTGTTCAGAGATAAATGTGTAAAGGTAAACAGAATAAAAATATTAGTGCCAGCTAGGGATGGGCAATATGGACTTAACTTTTTTAGTAATATTTTGTGGTACTATTGTAATACTTAGAAAATTATGATTAAAAAAAATTACTACTTCTTTTTTAGGTATCTATGGCTGTGACTGCACAGTATTCACAACGTCACAAATGCAAATAACGTTCTTGAAAAATATTTCTTTTGAAACGTGTTGCAACTTACTCAAAGAAGTGACATTTATATCACTAAACTGCACACAATAATTCCACTTAATCATATTTTTTTAATTTACTAATATTTATTGATGCTCTTGCAGAAAAAATAGTGAAACAAAAATTTCCAATAAAACTGTCAGTTTTATTTTTTACTATGAACAATAAATGCCCACACTTGGTGCCATCACATTGTTAAGGAAGGAGACTGGCTCTGTATCCTAGAGATGAATGTGTATTTGTGTGAAAGTCAAATCAGTATTTTTACAGTCATTTTTAATTTTTTTACAGTAATAATTTTACTCTTTAAAAAAATTAATAAAACAGACACCTTATTTAAAAGGGTAGCATTACAAGAGCCTGTTAACTGATTTAACTGCAAATGTGTAATGAACAAGTCTAAGCAGGACACACAAGATAATCAGCTACAATTATCTTTTAACGTTACCGTCTTTGTCCAAATGTTACTCAACCAGGAAAAAACGTTGTTAGGCCTGTCTGTACATCCTTACTAATGAGTTCAACAGCTTTCAGATGCGATGATAACTGAAGACATCGTCATATTTTCACCAAAAGGTTAAAGTCAGTTCACTTCTAATTACTGAACAGAAGCAGCAAAACAAATATTGTTTCCTATGTGTCAGGTCATACAACATCGCTCCTGCCTTTGGTCTGTCTGTATTCGAACATTTTGAGTTTGTCTTTTTCTTTCTTAGCTAAAACTATCAACAATTTATAAACCAACAACTTGTCCCTTTGACATATTTCCTTCTCACTAACTGAAAGCTTTGTTTTAAACACGTCTTCATGGTAGAAGACCCATTTAAAAGTTGACTTTTATTTCCAAGTTGATTGAGAAACTTGTCTATCAGATGATATATTGTGGAATTTTAGGAACTGGTGCTTCCCTGCTACAGGTTCAAATCAACTTTATTTATTTCAGTTAATTTCAGTTTTTTTATTTGACTAATTTAATAACTTATGCTTTTCTCCACTTTAATTTTTCTTTAAAGTACAAATGGACTTATGCAATATGTGGTTTGACTGAATTTGTGAAGCTCTAGGCTTTGTTTATGTTTCAAAACAAAGATTTTCTGTAATTTTGTAGTAAATCGAATTACAAAAGAAACAGCAACGCTGTATACAAAGAGATAGGAGATAATAAAACTCTTATAAAGGAAATTTAAAAAAATAAGTTTTGATGTGTTTACATATAAATTAAATAAATTTATCATACGGTTCTTCTTCAATAAAACATCCTTATGCTATATCCTATAGGTTGGAAAGATGGTGTTGCTGCTGATAGTTAATGTCACTGCCTTTCTGTAAAGGAAAATAACTGTGGCCTGGACAGTAAATAATCTGCATGTCCTTTTCCAATCTTCAGATCCCTAATTATTCCCCAGGGGCTGTAATTGTAGCTGGCCATGCTCTGGTAGCCTGCTAAAATCAGAAACCAGTTATTTTCTTTCGGTACAGCAGCTGGGCAAAGGGCTATTTTTTTAAACCAGTACTGTAAAATTAGCTCTTGGCAAAATTCTGTATCCTACCGTTCCTATGGGCTCCTACACTTTTTTCTTACTTACAAGAATGACAGATTTTGTAGTTTGCAAATATTTCAGATTAGAAAAGACAGCAAGTCTTTGTGTCATCCATCACTCTTTATAAGGGAACAGTTTTAAAATTACACTTAATATGAGGGAAACATCTGTTAAATAAAGTACTCTAGACAACAGCTAAACTAATTAAACACCTAAAATCAGCTTAATATACTTGTCTCACTGCATGACAAAAACAAAAAGGACAAAGTTGTTCAAGATTCTGCACAATAAGCACTTGGGAACTACTACTAAATTTAGTTGTAGTTTTGTAACATAATTTTATTATTAATTTTCACAAACAGTAGAAAAGGTGTAACAGATTTAAAAATTGAATTTAGGATAATAAGCAGTTTTAGGTTAATATTATGATTTATATTGTGTATGATATTTTATCCTGACATGTTTTGCTATCTTTTAAATTGTTTCATGTTATTTAAAGTCCATCTGGGGACATGCATTGCAAACTAGCTAATGCTATAAATGTTAGTGTTTAGTCTTTGCTTAGACTTAACATTTGTCTCCATGCAAATAAACAAAGAAAGCAAGAAGAAACTACTGAATAAGCAAGGTTCAAACTTGGAAAGTAAAAGAGTTGCAGTTTTAATAAAAACATATTAGTATTGTAAAATGGCACAATAAGCAAATAAAACACTCAAATTGGAACTTCTTGAAGTACAAACTGTGTACCATTAAAGCTTTTTGGCCTGAAGGAAAACCAAAACTGTGTTTGTTTTTAATTACTGTTTTTCATATAGCATTCTTCTTTTGTCAGCATTTTTTATTTTTTGCTAATATATTCTTTCAGAAATAAAATTTTGTATTTTCATTAGTTGCAAGTCATAATCATCTAAATGAAACACGAATAAACGCTTAAAATTACCACTGTATATGTGAAATGAATCAATGTGACAAGATGACTAAAATAAATGAACTTTTTAATGTTATTCAAATTTACTGTCACAAGACATTACGAAACTAAAGTCTTCTGTTTCTTGCGGTCCACAGATATTCCTTCCTCTCCTCATAGTTTCTGTCTCGTCTTACCTCTTGAGGAGGAATCCAAGCCGGTGGGTTTTCATATGAAGGCAGGAAAACCACTGGGAGCTGGTAGTCATCATAAGGAATCTTCTGATCCATCGTTCATTTGAACTCCTAGCGAAACACAAGTTCGTCAATATCTAACATTCACTCCTCATTTCTATCTAAACACTCAGGAACGTCTCGTAAGAAATCGGCAATATATTAAGCGAAGCATAGTTCAGTAAAACATCTTTTATGTCTTATCAAAAACAACTGAAAACTCATATCAGTTAGCAGTTGCTACAAAATAGATGCTAACTCAAGCTACTTCGGCTGGATAAACCAACTTTTCCACACGTTTCAACCACGTCTTCAATGTCTAATCTGTATCTCAGCATTGTTACACCAAATACTCTAAATGATTTCACAGCATATTTAGAAGAAATATGAAAAGAGAAAGATGTAAGTTTCTGTCACCTGCCTGGTAGCTAACAGTTTGGACTTCTTCTCCTGCGCCACTAGAGGAATCCAGCTCGTTGTCGCCACCTGCTGCCAAGAATCATTATCACTTTTTTCCTTCTATTAAAGTGTGAACCACAAAGAAAACCTATTCTAAAAAGTTCTTATTTTAAAAATAACGAAAAGAGACGCCCTCCTACAGAAATATTAGAATTAAAACTAAGTACTGCAAACAGTACTCAGCTGTACAAGACATATTACACTGGGAAATATGTCTTCTTGACATGTCAATAATTGCTATTGTTTCTGGTGATTGACCACACTGCAAGTCTTGTAGGATGCTTTACTGTTCAATTTATACAACGACTTAAACTTGCCTACCGATCTGCGTATCGGTGTATAAATGTGTGTGTGTTTGTGAGTGCGAATGGGTGAATGTGACTCTAGTGTACTCAAAATGACTGGAAAAGCGCTATATAAGTTCAGTCCATTTACCATTTTAAACTTGTACAACTAAATCTAATGTCACCTT
>CAEGAG010261659.1:0-18304 GCA_903067065.1 Brachyrhaphis terrabensis | reverse complement strand
CCCCGGAGGAGCTGGAAGAAGTGGCTGGGGAGAGGGAAGTCTGGGCCTCCCTTCTGAAGCTGCTACCCCCGCGACCCGACCCCGGATAAGCGGAAGACGATGGATGGATGGATGGATGGATGGATGAATGTAAAATGTTATTGGAGCCATTGCATTTCAGTGTGAAGAGTAGTTGTCTTCCAAACCAAATGAAGTGGGCTTGAATTTCAAACGTAGCCCCCAGTTTTCTATTGATCAGTGTATGTGTGCTTGTTTGTGAATGCAACTGGATGAGTGTGCCTCTGGTGAAATATCCTTTAGGTGGGCAGTTTGAGCCAGAAGTGCTATATTTATTCAAACAGTTAATAATTTTCTATTTTAATATTAGCGCACAACGTCAAAACAATCCTACATTATGTCACACAGTGTTGCATGACTTTAAGTGGTCAAAATCTGTTACCCCTTCTCCTTTATCCTATTGTACCTTTATTTGAAGATGTGGAGGCAGAAAGCAACAGAGCTATTATACTTTCTTGTAATGAAATGTTGTAATAACAAAAACACCACAAACTCTTTCATAAAGACACTATAAAAAGGTTTGAACTAGTTCTAGGGAGGTTTGTCTGGGATCAGTGATATATAAAGTTGATTTTGTGGATGACCGTCTTGATTACTACCATCCTTCCAATAAATGTGAGGAAGAGGTTGCTGTAGTGTTAAGTTATATTTGCAGTTCACAGACTTTCAGAGGGTGTGTTCAAGGTTTTCATTCCTGTGTACCTCTGTGATGGACTGAACCCGGACCTTCTCTGCATCCTGCCTATTTCCCTTTAAAAAAGGACTAATTAAAAAATAAAATGTATTTATAATTCCAGGTTAATGATTATTCTACTCATCACACGCTTTTGCATATTACTCACTTTAATCCATTTTTGGGGCTGAAAACCAAACACAGTGTGTTAAGACAAACCCAGAGCCTGTTAAATCCACCTAGACTGGATTTGTTCATATTTGTCCTGGGAGTCATAAAAATGAATTGGATGCTTTTTAACTAACAGATTGGACATTTTTCATTAATCTTATTTCTACAGTCCATGAAGCAATCAAATAATTTTAGCAAACATTACTTTGTTGCTTTCGAGCTTTATTTTTCTCATCTGCATTTTGTTCCATATGTGAAAGGATAACACCCGGTTAGCACATGCTGGTCTCTGTAATATGTAAAAGCTGCATGTGTTTAAATAAATAACTGATGGTTGAGCATCTATCAATTTTTTTTATGTCACAGCGTTTCTACCAGGAAGTTAATTAAACCAGAGCTAAGAGCATCTCATCTTTATTATTATCTTCTGTATTATCTTACATATATTATAGATATTATTATATATATATATATATATAGCTATATAAAACTTTTAGCTAGAATGCTGACTTGTAGTAGGCTGTCTTTGAGAGGAGTGTTTTCTAGAAAGTTCCTGCTGGTTGGTTCTGTTGTTATCAGAAACAGTCAAGTCGTCGTTCATTTAGATGAGAAAGGAAACAAGTCGCCTGTAAACGTGCTGCGATGGGACAGGGTGCCCTAGCAACCAGATACAGGCTGCTGGCCATGTTGCCCCTCCTCACAGACTCACGAGCGTAAAAAAGGGACTTGAACCGGAAACCAAACTTCTTTCTTGAAACTTTTTTCTCCGAGGCAAAAGAGGAAAACGAAGCGACCCTTGGTGTCATAGACTACACAGTTCCCTCTTTTCAGCATTTACGACTACTGCTGGAAATGTGTCAGCTGCTCACCAGCAGGCAACCGTTTCACAGCGTTTCTGAGCAGGACACTGAGAGCGACGTCGTGTGATTTTTGGGCTAGTCTGCAGCCACATAACGGACCCTGCTGCTTTATCATGGAAGATGTGAGTACTCGCCTCCTCTGCCATGTAGTGTTCTCGCTTCTTTTTAATCATCCGGACTGAGACTTTGACGCACTTTGGAGAGATTTGAAAGAATTCGTGTTGGGATGATAGACACCTCAGAAGTTAAACACACACATACATACGCACACATCAGGGCGCGTATAGCTGTAAAGTTGGGGCCCAGAGAAGTGAATTCTAATAGGAACCATGTATCCCAGTGTTGTTTGCAGTTGGCTGTCTCCTTTATTTAAACTGGCTTATTTTGTGCCACAGAGGGAACTGCCCACCTGTCAACCTGTTGCATCAGTTCGCTGGTAAACTTCCAGACAGGCAGCAGAATCGGAGGAAAGTCCCTTTAAAAAGCAGCATTTTTACTGTGTCACCGTCTGAGAATGGAAAAACTGAACACCTGGATCAGAAACTAGGGTCTTTTTAAACTCGGAGGTCTGCAGCACTTTCGGCTTGAGTTAAACTCCGATTGAGTTGATATGAAAACTGACATTTTCAAAGGCCAGCGATCCATTTCATCAGGTGAACTTAGGGGAAGTTTTGTTCCTGCACAAGATGGGGAAACTCGGTTAATGTTGGTGCCAAATACTTCCTAGATTACCCTTTATCAGAGACCGTGATGATTAGCACATATATCCGGAAGACTTGGACAAGTTTCTAAAGAAAGTTCCGTGTTTCATTACTAAACAGCCAAACTGAGATTTTATGTGTTTTTAGACGAAGAAGAGCAGAGAACTTATTGGTTTGTTCTGTTGAATAGAAACTGAGCTGCAGGCCACACAGCAACCTGACATTTTGAGGAAGCAACTTATTAAAAACGGGAAGTCATGCAGAGACGTACTAGGTTCGTTTAGCGTGTGCAGGGGGCTGCTTTCTTCCACTTTCATGTGCAGAACCACACCCTGAGATGAAAAGTACAGACAGAAACCAACTCCAACAGCATGGAGCTCCCACATTCAAACCCAGGCACAGTTCTTATTCAGCAACTATCATCTGTTATTCACACTGCTGAGCTGGCAAGGACTGAATGGTGACAGTAACATTTTATCTGGTAGCTTAAAAGCCATTTGACAGAAATGAAAAGATCAGGAAGAAAACTGGGAAAAACTAGCCCCACCCTAATGTGACATGGCATTTTGTTGTGATGAAGTAATCAAATGATCAGTAGCAGGTATAAACACCTCTACAAAAGGAGATGTTCTATTTAGAGCAGGTGTGTCCAAAGTGTGGCTAAGGGGCCATTTATGGTCCTCAGAATGATTGTTTTGCAGCCTGTGGAGAACACTTCAAGAATAGCTCAGACTTGGTGCTCTACAGCGAGTTGACAAACACACCTTTATTTTTAATTGGGTTGAAATTTTAAATAAGGCCAGGTGTTTCAAAATACTTGTAATTAAGATGAAAACAAAAGCTATTCATCTATTATTAACCCTACGTTTTGCTTTCAGTTTAAGGTGATATTAAATAAAACCACAAACATTCAGTTACTTGGGCTCAAGCATCTAATAAACTTGGCAAAATAAAGCAAGTTTATTTACCTGTTCCTGAGAAAGAACAGGTAAATAAAGAAAATATTTTTTGTCTTTTTCTAAAACTTTCTGATTCTGTAAATCATAAGACTTGACACATTTCCTTAAATATTGCTTATTTAGTTTATTGTTGAGCAGGTAAAAAAAAATATTGCAGTAAAATTGTTTTTGTCCTTTAATACATAAAAAAACCCTTTTTGCTTCACAATTTTGGCCTTCGGTGGTAAAAAGTTTGAACAACTTTGATTCTGAGCATACAGGAGTAGACATGACATTTTGAAAGGCTGCCCTTCATTCTGAGAAAGATTATAAAGCCATTTCCAAACATTTTTGAGTTTTATATTCTAATATTAGGAAGATTACTTACAAGTTGGAAACATTCAAGGTAGCTACAAATCTTCCTAGGAGCGGCTGTTCTAGAAAAGTTAAAGAAATGATTTAATAAACAAACCTTGAGGTTCCCTCTGAGAGGTTCCAACTCAGAGGGAACCTGAGAGTTACATGTAATGTTACATGTAATATTAATTACATGTTTCATTAACATGTAATTAATATTACATGTATTTTGAACTTAATGAAGTTAGAAAAAGCCTAAACCCGTATTTCTGCTCTGGTCTCTTTAAGAAGAACATGACAGCAGCACTGAGACACATGACATATTGAACCGTGAGGTTTGGACAGACGGTATCAGAGTAGGAAGACAATGCACATCAGCAAAAACACCTTGTGAAGCAGGGCTGATGATCTGGGCCTGTTTGTGCAGAAACAGAACCTAGCAGCTGAAACTTGACCCAAACTGGGTTAACAGCTGGATAATAATCTAAAACACACCAACACATTCCAAACAGAATGAATAAAAATGAAAATAGCAATCCAAAGTCCAAACCTTCGCTTGATTTGACATTTGACTACTCACAGTGAGCCTGAATTGAAACTGTGAAAAGGAACTAGTGACAGAGGTATGTTGGTTCCGAAGAAGAGGAACATTGATTTGGAAGTGTGTTTTACCCAGAGGTTCTCATACATTTATTAATATCTTGGCTTCTCACTTTGAGACTGTTACGGTTTGAATGTTGGACTATTCAATATTCAGTGCATGTCTCCATAACACTTGATTGATCTTTGGAATATGGCAAGTTCTAACTGATCACTGTGGTGGTTCCCTTTCCCCCAACTCTGCTTTATTGTTTCCCACCAAACGCGATGCCACCCTTCCAGGCTGCTCTTTGTCTCGTCTGCAGCACGCTGACCTGCAGTGCATGGTGTGACGTGTCTGCCTCACTTGTTAGAAAAAAGCCAACAGACTGCCACTCTATGTGTTGGCCAGAAAACAATTAACCCTCTCTTGGGATCAGCCTCAACCGCACAATGGAAGTGTGTGTGCAAGTGGTCTGACTGAGACTCTGCTTCTAGTTTCCGGGAAAAACAAGAGGATGAGCAACATGAAAGATCTGTGTCAGAGTCTCTGATTCTAGACCTGGGTTGAATGGTGGAGGCAAGGAATGCTTTAGTTCCTCTAATGTTCAGTTGATGGAGAGTTAAACACTGATGTATGAATACACCAGTTAATTAGTGATACAAATGTCCCTTGATAATTTCTGAACAGTGATCAGCAGCTCAAATGCTGAAAACACAAATCTCCTAGTAAGATTTGTTAGAAAATACAAAATACTAAAAGAAATATGTTTTGGATTGCTGTAGAATAGTCAGACACTGAAAACTTGTCATCTAAACCTTTAATTACTACGCTCTCATCCTGTGAGGGAAAAAAGATTGTGAAAAAACAGCTTTAAATAAAATCACCAGTGAGACAGTTTTTGCTTGACCTGCACATAATACCTTTTCCAACCTCCTGTTTGGCTGTCTGACAGAACTTCTCCTGCAACATCTCCAAACTTTGGAGCACACAGAGGCGAGATCTTTTAAGAAGTGTTTCTTAGATGTATTTATGGAGCATTGGTGAAACCAACATGCTGCTTTTTGCCTCAGTGCTTACTGGGGCAGAAAATATGTTGAATATCTGTCAAATATTTATCTGTCTATAAATATTCAACAGACCAAATCAAGCTTGTTCCAATTTAGGCCAAGTCAACAAAGAATACTTATTATTAAACTCTGATAGCGGAAAATTCTGTTTTTATTTATTTGTGCTTATAATATTGTTTGTAAGAGCAATATGTTGTGATCGTTGATTTAGAACCAAAAGGAGCCTCACAAAATTTCCTAAAACAATTTGCTAACAGAAATCACTCATTAAAAATAAACACTTGCATTTTGACTGAATAATAGTAACCACTTGCATGTTAATGTTTAAATGTGGAAATTTTGCGCGTGTACACAACAAAGGAGGGCAAAAGCCATCCATAGCCGCTCTGCCATGGTAGAACAATTCAGTTAGCTAAATGAAACCTGGAGATGTAGCTATTATTAATTCAGGCAGTGCGTCACATCAAAAGGAAAAATAGCACATAAAAAACTGTTGAAGAATTACTCAAAATTATTCGTATTCTTCTTTTTTCTCGCTTTCTGTGTTGCTGAAGCATACAGAATTGTTGCTATAGCAATTCAACACCAAAAGACATCTCCCACACAAGGAACGGACCATTCAGTCCGTTACAGTATTAGGTTTTTAGACTTGATGTTTATTTTGTGATTATTAATAAGTGATCGCTGCTATTAGCTAATTAACACAGTGGTGGTAGATTAGCTAACTTAAACATCTGCTCTACTGATGATGATCTGTCAGAGATGGTATGTGGGTTGCCTTTTTTATTTTTTAACTGCACCAAAACACACCGAATTTCACATCACATCTACATGTTACAGTTGTCAAAGTCAAATGACTGACCCACTGTCTCCCTCTCTATGTTTTTTATGCATTATGCATATTGACAACTTAACAGCTAAAACCAACTAATCATTGTCAGCTATCAACTTGACTTAAAACAACAGCTCTTGTTGTTTTAAGTCAACGATTCCCTAAAATTTATTTTTTTTTTAATTGTTCTAGTTCCACTGGCAGATTATTACAGTTATAACATGGAAAAATATTTTAAGTGATAATGTGGAATCTGCCAACAGAACCACTACTCTTTTTTTTTTTTTGCTTAAAAGTTACTTGTAAGTTAATTTTAAATTTTTCTTATTTCACGTCACTATGATATTTGCACCAGAGACTAGACCAAAAGTATTTGGTGTGTTTTTGTGTTTTTTCAGTGCAGTCTGAACTGAAAACCCACAGCTGTGAGGACAGAACCGAACCCAGAACCTTCTCTCTCTGAAGAACCTCAGGGATTGTTAACACAATGTTTTAGAACATGATTGGATTTGAGCCTGTCAGCTTCCGGTGGTTTTCTTTCTGCTCCAGTAACTGAAGCCAGTGGTTATGATGTCATCCACTGGTTTTCATGTCCAGCATTGTGCTGACCTTTGACACCTCTGTTCTCGTTCTTGTTTGTCTGTCATGAAGTTTGGGTCTGAAAAGAAGCACAGGAGGGTTTCTGTGAGCTTGTTGCTGCTTTGTTGGATTCCTGCATTGATAACCTCAAGGTCGTTTGACAGTCACTTCACCAACCCTCCCACACCTCCTGACCACAGCTAAACCACCTTGGATGAGTTACAGAATATCTGATGTGCTCACTAAGACTCAGCTGTGCATGCTGCCTCCCACCGCCTGGTGCTTATATGTACCTTCAAAATGCTTATGGCATCAGCAAAACAGCTAAACATGGTTAAAAATTTACCTACATTGTCAGACTTACTCTGACTGGCATAGGAAAGTAGAGGACCCAGAGATTACTGTATATGCAAGTAGTAGCACTACTTCAGCATATGTTTACTTAAGTAATTACAGATGTAAGAGTTAAAAAAAGTATTTGGCAAATAGTCAATTCAAGTACTGAGTAAATTATCAAAACATCAGTTATTCAATGTTTAAAAATTACATCATCAGATAGAGGAAAATTATGTAGGAATTTTGGGATTTTAAAAACAGAAATAAAAATAATTAATATAAATAACATAATTACAAAATAACAAAATTAGGCAAAATAAACATATTTCCAAATCCATTTCTTAACCCCCCCCCAAAATTAAAAAAAACAACTAGCAAAACCTGCAGGTGTGTTTCTGTGTCAGGTGAATCTTTGGTTAGAACAAGCTTGTTTTTCATTCAGTGAAGTTACTCACAGTTGGATAATTTTACTGAAGTAAATGTAGCGATACTTCATAATAATTTAACTTAAGTAGAAATGGTAAGTACAGCGTAGTAAAAATAAAAGTAAATTTTTTCCCCAAAAAACTTACTCACATAAATGTAACTTGAGTAAATGTAAGTAGTTAATTTGCAACTCTGCTGACTGGACATGCTGCTGTTTGTCATTTAGACAGTGCTGGTTCCTATCAGCTGACTGAAAGCGCCTATCTGTCACCAACACAACCAGGCCATCATCCCATCATTACATTCACTTCACATCTCAGTCAGGTGACTAAAGAACTGCAGCCTTTACCAGGATGTTTGGGAGGGAGGATCAGTGCCCACAGTGCACCGTTGTTCTTCGTAAATGTTTTTTCACCGATGTTGCACTGTTCCAAAAGTAGATTTCCTTCCTGACTAGTTGATCTCTGACAAACCACAACACCAACCACCTGATGAGGTTAGTGCTTTTGCTTTGAATATTTAACCATGTCACAAACTTTTACTGGTCTGGAAGAGCACACGCACACACACCCCAGCACACACCAACACACACACCCCCACACACGCCCACACACACACACCCACGTGGTTTCATTGCCAATGAAAGGGACATTTTCGATGATGCATTCTATTTCTTTGTATTGTCTGTGGGTCGAGCATCATTTCTGGTGACATCAGTGTCTTTTCTCTGACTGGGAGCCATGTTGTATCTCTCTGGATTATTTAGTATTTATTGCTGAACATTTGGCTACATTAATACACAATAAACATCACTGACACAAAGCAGGAAGTTGATCTGAAAGATGAACTGTAACATCTCTACAAAACAGGAACTCAATATAAAAAAAAAATTAAGTTTAGCATCTTTCCACTTTCTGAATTTTCTATTGTGTTTCTACTAAAAATGCAGTCAATGGAACAGTTGTCAGTGTTGTAACATATAGGTCTAGTGTTAAAATCCTGCCTGACTGCCTCAGGGTTGCATGTTTTTTCTGTTCATGCATAGGTTCTGTTACTGTCATTTTGGGTTAATTGCTCAGATTTCTGCCAGGTGACTGCCAGAAGGGTTGCCGGCACCATTTATTTCTATGTTGGCCTGTAAGAGGCTGGTCCAGGTGGTACCTTCCCTCTTTTCCTGCTGGAGGTCCACTCTATGTCATGATGGACACCCAGTGGCAAGTGTAATACATCCACCAGCTTTGTATTATTCTGCAGATCGTCATCTACAAACAGACATCCAAGAAGTGATTGGTCAGTGGTTTAAGACATTCTGTGTCCACTTGTTGAAATAAAACAACACCAGATGTGTGAACTTGATGATAACAGAAAATGGGTTGAAAAACAACACATTTTTAAGTGTAGGGTTAGTTTATAGAAAATTATGAATGGCTAGGCACTCTATTTCTGGATATTAGACATTTACTACAATCTCATTTTGCCATGTTTTTAGTGTATCTAAAATAGTAGATTGTTGTAAAATCTGGTTCTTGATGTAGCCTACATACCCATTAATTTAAAACGCATTGTTGACGTTATTTATTTTCAGTTTTTACTGCATCTAAAACTTTTGTCTGGCAGAAATTGTCAAAACTCCTGGATGACCAGCAGCTTGTGTTCCACATGATGTTATTAACATTTTACCAGCGTTATTGGTGAGGCTTCTCAACACTTCAAGCCATTCTGAAAGGGAGTCTGCTGCAGTGAGCTGGGCAGGTCAGCAGGAGGATCAATGAGCTCCAGATGTTCGCTGACCTAAACTTTCATTAGAAACACATGTCTGCTGCTGAACCCTGCTTTCTGTTCGCTCTTCCTTTAGAAAAGGTTACACCAGTTAGATTTGCTTCACAGTTTCATTGCACAACTGCTTCGGCGCTCATTTTAGTGCTCACCACAACACCACAGACAAGACAGAAAAACATCTGTGGCCGCCTGTATATCTAGAGGTTGGTTAATGCTTGAGCGCAGAGTGGACTTCCTGTGTTTGACCAGAAATGTGATGTGTGATATCACTCTGAGGAGTTTTGGTAATCAGCCAGAGTTTGACTAAAGGTTGCTGTTCTGCACCACAGTGTTCGCTATGTTGACTCAGTAGGATGCATGGTCAGCATGTCCAGAACTGATGTAGTGTTCTTCCATACTGACTGGAGGCTCTTCTGGATCCTCCAGCTCTGGCTTTGGGATGCCTCTCCTCCCCACTTGGTGTCCCTCTCTGAAGTTGCTGCACTGCTGCTCACCACGCTGAGGAGCACTCACACTTACAGTAAAAGTGGAAAATTGTAAGACAACCTCCCACTTAATGCCAAAAAGATATATAACCTGTGGAAGTTCCTAAAGGAGAAGCAAAGTCTGAGAATTTGCAGACATCTGCACCAACTGGTGGTGTAGTCATCAAAGAGAAGGAGTGTGAGGCTAGAATAGGAATTACATATATAAAATAACTGCACTGAATTAAATTGAATTAGAAATGCAGAAAATCTTTATCTACCTGTTATATGACCCAATGATCTGGTCAGAGAGCTCTTTGTTTCCTCATACTTCCAGCATTGAGAGTCACTGTTGGTCAGCCAGCTCAGAGGCTCGTCCTCCAGTCTACATTCTGTCTGTTCTGTTTCTCCTTTGTGCTTCAGCATGAAAGTCCCAAGATCAGGGTGAGACCTAAACTGTTTAAATATGGTTCCCAGAACCTTTCAAATTTTCAAGCCCATCTCATAACTCACTGTAATATGTAATCTACACCATAGCTCATTTGCCCTGAAGACTTAGATAATGGTGTACAGGAGATACTACATTTAATTTCCTGAGAAGGTTTGTCAGCATGTGGGAAACCACAGCGTTGAATAGTTACTATCAAATATTTGCTGCTCACAAGTACTTATAATAACATTGCTTAATAAACATAGATGGAGATACCATACAAGGCTAATAGAGGTCCAGACATTGGACCACATCAAGCCACTAACACAACTGTAGCTGGGTTCAGTTTATCCACTCATTACTTCTGTTATTTACCAGGTTGGAATGCAACCATTAGCTAGTGCTAAGCTGTCCTTCTCTAACTTGTCATCCAGAGTATTCTGACTGCAACTGTAGAGTTTTATATTCTTTTTTCGTCCCACTTGGATATGAAGGATCAGGGAGATTTCTGTATATATATCAATCACATGTCCAAATCTGAAGTCATTTACTCCATAATTTTGTTTGCATCTGAAATCATAATTGACATAAACAATCTTAAACAGTCTTGCCAATACATTTTGTGGCATTGATCTGAGTTTAACTGTAACTCAATGTCGCAGGTGTAACAACAATGGTTTTAAATAATAGTTTCCATTTTCCAACATGCAGATCCTCCAGGTTGGGTCCAGGAAGTCCAAGAGGTTCTTGCTTGAAAGCTGGAGCAAACCAAAAGTGCAGTTGTAATAGCTTGATTTAACTGTGAAATATTCAGCTCTTTAGTCACACAACAGGAATAGAGTGTGTTCTGCCTCTATGTTTAGCTACATTTGCACTTTGCTAGTCATCTAATGTGTGACTTCCTTCCTCTGTATCATTGCAGGGTACAAAGGAGGACACTGCTCAGCAAAATAAGCCAAAGTTCCTGAGTAAGGCTGGCTGGGTGAAGAAGGCCCATGGCCGCCTGCTGACGAGCTACAAAGACCGCTACCTCCATGTGGAGAAGACTGAGGTGGTGGTGTATGAAAATGAGGTACAATACAGCAGTGACCTGCTTCAGTGTTGTCACATGACCCCAAAGATGTCATTATGCTTTGGGTAACCCTGCTCCAGATTGGTCCATACAGAACTTTACTTTGTGTTCCAGGATCTGCAGAACTGCCTGGAGCGGATGGACTTGGAAAACTATGAAACGTGCCATGAATTGAAGAGTCCCTTCAAGAAGAAGCACAGATTGGTTCTGATACGGTCTCCAAAGTCTGGAAACAAGGTGAACTAAGACACGCTTTAACAGGATGCTCAATGGAAGAAAGACCAGTTAATTTATTTATTCAGAGCACCAGTTACCATGGTAATAAGTTCTTGCAGTGGGTAACGTGTTGTGTAAGCCATTTTCACTGGGTGTGGCATATTTAAAGCATCCAATTTGAATTCTGTTCCAAAAACTTAGGTGAGGAGATCTTGGTGGTGCCTCCATATTTACTTTTTAAGTAAATTTATTTTTCAAGTAATATGGAGGCACATATTTACTTAAAGTAAATATTTCCATATTTACTTTTTAAGTAAGTATGGAGGAATCAGTTTTTAAGAAACTGATTTTATCTTGCAATTAGTCCTTAGTCCAGACATATTAAGAACACATGGAATTGTTGTCAAATTCCTGCAACTTCTTCAGTGTTGCTTCAGTGTTGTGTAGGCCTCTTCACCAATAGTTGATGATGATCTGTATTGGTTCATGGCGTTTAGTGTATCTAGAATGCTGATGAACTGAAGCATAATCAGTCAGCTGATAGTTGACTGTTAGAAGAATAACAGTCAAATATCAGACAGAAACAACAACGATGTATTGAGACTTAAAATGGATGTGACAATTGTAATAACTGCAACAGTTAGTAAATTATGACATTGTTCAACATTTTATTTCATTATATTAAAGATATAAAGTCTTTATATCTTTAAGTTATAACACACTTATAACGTAAAGATATAGTGTTACAATAAATTATTGAACATTTAAATCATTCAACATATTCAAATGTTCAGTTATCCCTGGCTAAATATGTATACAATATGACAAGTCATTTTTTCCAAGTCTAAGTCAATTCTCAGTTCTTTTGCCCCAAGTTAGAATTTAGTCTTTAAAGAAAATACATTTATTCTCATCTAATCAACAACATCTAGATCACCTCTAACTCTGTGTCACTGTGTTTAAAACTTATTTAATTATATTATTTTGAAAATTCACCAAATTTCAATTTTACCCTATTGGAAATAAGCAAAATAAGTATAGAAAGATGTTAAAACCTATGAATGTTTCATTTTTGAATTAATTAATAATTTTTTTTTTGTCTTTACAATAACCATTGTTTATCCCTGTTGTCATACTGTATTATCCTCTCCTTTATTGTATATTGCACTAAATATGGTTTGTAGAGTATTCACCTCCTCACTTACCCGAAGAAGTTTTAAGAAGTTTGGGAAAACATTTAATAAATCAACATTTAATTGATTTATTAAATGTTTGTTATGCAAGTTGAGAAGAGAGGAAGAGAAAGCACAGATAAAATGGAACAATCTGACATCACTAAATTATCTGTTGTCAAGCCAATCTCTGAGCTAAAGCTAGAAACACCAGCAGCCTAAGTTACACTTGGAGATACAGCTTCAACATCAAAACATAGCAAAACACAATGAAATAATAACCCGTTTTATCCTAAACTAATGTTCTCTGCCCAGACACAACCTCTTACAGTGAACCCTTGTGATGAACAGGAGCACATTGAGATCAGTAGCTTCTCATAAACTCTTCACATGGCATTTTCTTCAGGCAGTGGAAGGAAAAGTCTTAGAGATAACCTATCTTTTTTTCAGGGAATATTTTTTGGCAAGATTCATCTGCTTTAACACAGCCAGTGTTTTTTCTTTGAAAATGCAGTGTTTTTACTCAGCCAGCAAGATCAAGATATTCTGGGTGTGTCCTCCCAGTGCAGCCGGTGGAGAGCTGCAGGCAAAAAGAAAGACATCACATGTGACATCATCATTCATGTGATTCCTCCTTCATATACTGGCCATTCTAGAATCCAGAGTTTTTTGGGGGTTTTTATCAGTCTTGTTTGTTCTCTGTGCAATTCACAGAGTGTTTTATCCCATGGCTGGAGCCAACAAGCCAAACTTAGCCGAATATCTGATTGACACAATCAGAGTGTGTGTTGCTTCAAGTCTGACCCAAAGGGCAGCTCCATATTGTCTGTTACCTCAAATAAATGTAAATGGTCTCAACCTGAATTAGCTTATGATTAATAAAAACAGTTGTTGTGGATAGAGGCTGCTGAAAATGCATTTTCCACAAATTAATGATGCCAGTATGTAGTTTCTAATGACTGCGGGGCTACCTACTCAGCAGATGAAGATGCAAAAATGGCAAATATCAAACTCAATACAGCTGGTTGTCTCATTTGCTAGAATACTGAAAGTGAGTGAATGCAACCAAGGCTGCTGTTGTTTCATCTGAATGATCAGGATGTCAAGAGCTACTTGGCCGCCTGTATCTTTCTCCAGGGTAACGCTTCTGTGTTGTGTGGTGGCAGTAGAAACTCTCCTGGAAGTGTCCCAGCTGCAGCAGTGTGCTCTTTACACCATGCTACTATGCAGTTTCAAATCCCCTTCTAAGAAACAGTGGAATAGCTTTGGAATTACATGTAAAGAGGTGCCTGCTTTATGCCACTGGCAGATCCATGATGTGAAGTTCCAGACTCAGACTGTAGAGGAGAAGGAGGCCTGGATCAAAGCGCTCAGTGATTGCATCAACCGAGCTAAAAACAAAGTCTTTGATGAGGTAAACAGAAATCTCTTGTGAGGGATGCTTATTTACCTCCATCTTTATTTTTTAGCCTCGCCTCTTAATAATCTGTCCCTATCTCCACTTATCCGCAATATTCTCCTCTAACGCAGCCGATGGATGCATATCCTTCTCAACTACTCCATAAACACTATCTTCTTCATCTGTTGCCCAGTCATCTCTAACTTGCCTCTCAAGCTGCTCCAACTGAGCTGTCTCTCACATCATTTCTAAACCTGTTCATTTTGTCACCAAAGCATCTCCACTTCTGCCTTCTTTCTGTTGATTACAAACAGAAAGAAGGATACACTCTCCTAATCATAACTATGTAGTAAAATGTTTTTATTATTATTATTATTATTATTATTATTATTATTATTATTATTGTGATATATAACAAATACAAGTGTTGGAAATGGGTGTACAACAATGATAGAAAAAAGAAAAAGAGAAATAGGAGAAGAGTCCAGTATGGTACTTAGGTACTTGCATGGTTGTTGATATGATAAAGGAAAAAGGAAGATAATGTTAAAATTACTGATCAAATAATATAGCATTACTACTACTTAAGAAAAGCTAACATTGTTATTACTTCTTTATTAGTTGTTTTTTTGTTTTGTTTTAGTAAAATGTTCTTGCACCAGTTCTTCTGTCACAAATCTGTGTCTCCATCCACTCCACCCTAACTACCCGTTCTCCTTCCGCTCCTTTGACCCCTGCTGCTTAAACTCATCTACCATGAATCTTGTTGCTTCACTATTCCACTTCTCTGTTGCTCTTATTCACATATCTTTTTATTTACCTTCTATTTGTCCTCAAAATTTTTTAATTTGGCATGTTTATTATAGGTGAAAGTTGATGAAAGCAGTAATTTAGAGCATATTACCCGAACAAGACCTCAAGGAAACCGCAACCGGCGCCCACCAACCAGGATCCACATGAAAGAGGTATAAATCTTGGACTCACACTGTAAAGATTGACTCTTTCATCAAAGTTCTCCAGTATTTTCTAGAATCATAAGACATAAATAAAAAAAGGTTTAAAACGCATAACTGTATTATTCTGTCTCTGCCAAAAAGTTTGGCCCTGATCATGCACATAGCTATTTTATATACTGTGAATATACCAGAGACATGAATGCCATTCCTTCCATGCGTTTTATTACACCCTTATCCCAATGGGATGGGGAGGAGTGCTAGAGCCTATCTTCAGCTGTCAACGGGCGAGAGGCAGGGTACACCCTGGACAGGTCACCAGTCCATCACAGGGCAACACAGAGACAGACAGGACAAACAACCATGCAAACACAAACACACACTCATACCTAAGGAGAATTTATACAGTCATGATTTTGGACAGTGGGAGGAAACCGGAGTACCCGGAGAGAACCCACGCATGCACAGAGAGAACATACAAATTCTATGCAGAGTCTTAGGCCGGGAATCAAACCCAGGACCTTCTTGCTGTAAGGCAACAGTGCTACCAACTGCGGCACTGTGCAGCCCATTGTATGTTTTTATTCACAAGCATACTAAATCCATGAAAAAAACGTATCTCTGCTCCTGAAACCATTGAGGCATTCATTTGCCAGTTAATATATTTCCTCCTGATGTTTCACTCTTTGGAAATATTTATAGCACATAGTTTAGAATCTGCAGTGTTCTTAAAGCTTGTATTGTGTTCTGCTCTAGGTGGCAGAGGTGTCCTCCGATGGTCTCCTGCGTTTGGATCTTAATCTTGAGGATGCTGTGATGCCTAATGGGACAAATACTGCTAAAACAGACAGTAGTGAAAGTCCTGAAACAGCTGCTGCAGAGAAACAATCAGTGTTGAGGACAGATGAGGAGAAGAAAGCCATCAAACCTCCCATGCCTCCCACCAAGGAGGCTAAATCCAGTGTTGTACCTGAGAATGAGCCTAATAAACAAGATGAAGAAGAAAAGGTTTGTTCATCTTTTCCATGCAGAAATACTATATACTATCTATACCATATAATACTACTACATACAATTGTCTGAAAGTAAATTTGCATGAATATAATGGTCTATAAAACCGATTTCATGTTTTTCAAGATTGTGAAACCACCAATGCCTCCATCAAAAGAATCTAAACCCAGTGTTACACCTGGGGAGGTGATTTTACAAGATGAAAATACTGATGATAAGAAAAGCACAAACCCACCACCAACACCTCCCAATAAGCCCAGCTCCGGTGGGTCATTGAGCAACCCTGTAGAAGTGTTACCAACCTTACCAAACCAACACCCCCCAACACCTCCGTCCAAGGACAAGAAGCCTTCGCAAATGGTTGTGGAGCCCAACCAACAGACACAAGATACAGCTACTGAACAAAGTGAGGACGAAACAGCAATGATCAATGATGAGGTAGACCAGTCTGAGGAAACTGTCCAAAATGGTGAACCCAAAATGACCTCTAACAAACCCAAAGTTCTGCCAGAAGATCTGTCAACTGTCCCTCAGCCTAAGGGATCACACTCCACTACTTCTGATACCTCAGCACATTCTCTTAAAGAAGAGGAGGCTTCACTGCAAAGCGTCCCTTCAGTAGTTGTCTGCACAGACGACCCACTCACTGAGACCCTCAACCTGAGTCCGCTTCTCCACCACCTGCCAGGAGAGAAGAAAAAGAAGGCCGAGGAGAAATCTGTAGACAGTGGTCAGCACTCTGACGATGAGAGTGAAGGTTCAGTGAGTGAAGACGCACTGGCAGCTTCCACGGCTGCTCTCCATGGAAGCCATGCTGGCCTGGATGTGTTGGATGGTACTGAAGATGAAAGGGAAATCTCTGTTAACTTAAGGCCATCAGCCAGTCTTCAGGTTAAACCAGATATCACTCCCTGTCGGCGCTCAGAGCCTTTCCAGAAACCTCTCAAATCGTCAATCAAGGCCAGGTCTGCATCAATCGGAGATCTACTGTCCGACTCCCTGGGCTCCGGTCAGCTGAAAACCACCTGCAAAGCTGAAAATGAAGGGAGCATATCACCCTTTCAAAATTCTGTAACAAAGCTTGAGACCGAAGTGGCTCTGGAGATGAAAAATACAAGTGAGCTCCTCAGTCAGGTTCAGGAGAGAAGTTACTCTGAGGTAATGCCAGAGGATCTGCTTGCTAAAGCTCTGGAGAAGCTCCAGAGGGCTGACTGCGTCCTCAGAGAGGTCAAGAAATTGAAAATTACGAAGAAGAGGATGAGCTGGTAAATAAGAAACAGCCAATCAACTAGGAATTAACTGATTGGACAGTTATTCTCTGGTCAAAGGATGTAAACCCAAATGCACCCAAAACATTTAAAAAGGGTTAAGTTGGTTTGGGAGCATAAAACTCTGGTCTTTCTATGGATCTGAGGTTGACCTGTATATTCTGCTGTCTAATATTGACTGACAGTCTTCTGAAGTTAGGTTAAACTCATTCAGTCTACTTAGATATGAAATAAATAAGCCCTTATGGAAAAAACAAGTTAAAAATGTTTTTACTGGATGTGTTAGTATTTTACTGAACACAGTTTGGTAAACCAGCATAGGTCAGGTTGGAGGAAGTTATAACCTCTTACAGTGGGCAAATGTATCTCACTTTTAACAGATAGAGCATCCCATGCAGCTTCTTATAAATGAAAAAGTACCATTCTTTGCACATTTACTGCTTCAGTTTGTTTTGTTAAATCATAACCTGAAAGAAAAGAAGATTTCTTTTAACAGCAAATTAAGAAAAATTTTATGATTTCCTCTGGGAACCTTAGCGTTTCTTTCAAAGACATACACCGTTTATTTGAGGGAGTGTATGATGTATATACTTGATCATTCTTCTGCAGCATATGTTTTATTGTTGATAGTGGAATTAAAATGTACCTATATAGCTCAGGAGTTTTCAGACTAACTGCATGATTAATGCAAATAAAGATGTTTCTGTTTCACATAAAGGGATCAGTTTTAACAGTAATATATATTTTTGTACTGGTATTGTACTTTGCACAGAGCAAAGCTCACTTTAACCCATTTTACAGTTTAGCCCTTCATAAAAAAAATAATTTGTGAACAGATATCTAAACAGAAGGCTGCACAGTGGTGCAGTTGGTAGAACTGTTGCCTTGCAGCAAGAAGGTTCTGGGTTCGATTCCCGGCCCGGGGTCTTTCTGCACGGAGTTTGCATGTTCTCCCTGTGC
>CAEGAG010261623.1:0-33379 GCA_903067065.1 Brachyrhaphis terrabensis | reverse complement strand
CAGTGCACAGGAGGAAGATGAAGACGGCTCTCAGTGACTTTTACCAGCCCTGTTAGTGCTGTGCTACCGTGTTGCTGTTGTGTTACTGCCGCATCTCAGTGACTTTTACCGGTATGTTTTTTTTACCAGCGCTGTTAGTGCTGTGCTACCGTATTGCTGCTGTGTTACTGCTGCGTCACAGGCACTGTTTGGAAAAAAAAGCTAAGGTATATTATTAAAACTTTGAAAACTCTTTCTGTGTACCGTCTGTATGTAGGCACATGCGGCTTATAGACAGGTGCGGCTTATGTATGTACAAAATGTTTTTCCTTTAGGATTGTGCTGGGTGCGGCTTATAATCAGGTGCGCTCTATAGTTCGGAAATTACGGTAGATTCTGATGTTCAGGAACAACCACTAAGGGTCAAGTGTGTCATGACCTGGAAACTGAGGGAACAGCAGTATCTCTGTCCGCAGTGACGTTTAGTTAAAAGCCAACAAGTCCTGAGAAGAAGCTCCTGCTCCAGAGCTGACAGCTTCAACCTTGACTGGAATTTCCAGCTGCCCACATGAACAAGACCGACGTCTTCTGAAGAAATGTTTAATGTCGAAGCGAGACACAGATTCAAGGGGAAAAGTGAGGCTTTTAAACCTAAGAACACTGTGAATTAGAGTGGTGGTTGAATCATGCTGTGGGGTTTTTTCCAATGCAAGTTAAATGAAGAGGAGTTCCTCCAAATTATTCAACTTCAACTCAAACCAACAACCAGAAACTGGAGATTTCTCTGCAAAAACACAAAATCTTACCAACTGTTTCTGCCTAGTTTATAACTGAAATATCTTTGTACATTTGAAATGAGACAAAACTAACCTACAAGGAACTTTTCAGCAAGATATAAGAGCTTGATTTAAGCCAATATTGGCTAGCAGACTGTTAGCAACATAATCTGAAAGTGGAACTAATACTTTGTCATCGATTCTAAGGAGTTACTGGCTTAAATCAAGCTCCTATATCTTGCTGAAAAGTTACTTGCAGGTTAGTTTTGTCTTATTTCAGGTGAATTAAGATATCTGCACCAGAAACTAGACAAAAAACAGTTGGGAAGATCGTGTCTCTGCCCCTTGTCCTACACACTTGAATTAAATGTTTACACCTCAAACCAACAGCCACTACAAAACACATAATATTACCAAGTATTTTTGGTCCAGTTTGTAGTGCAAATATCTTAGTACACCTGAAATAAAACAAAATTAACTCGCAAGTAACTTTTCAGCGACATATACAGGCTACTTTTACGCCTACAACTCCTTGATGTTGATGAAAAAGTTCCACTAGAAGATTATTTCACTAATACTTAAAAAGTACCTAAGTACCTAGTACTTTAAAAAAGCAGCAAAAAATTCAATATTGCAGATTTAGTGACTTAGAAGAAGCTCCTAGATCTTCCTGAAAAGTTACTTTTAAGTTAGTTTTATCTTATTTCAAGTGTATAAAGATATTGGCAGTGCAAACTAAACCTAAAACACTTGGTAAGATTCCTTCTGTTTGTTTTTGAAGTGTTGGACCCAATTTGGTGTTCTGGCAAAAATAAAAGAACTTGACCAAATGGTTTATATATGTACTTGGGACTATATGTAAAATTTTCATCTTAAATTGAATTGGAGAAAATCCACAATTAATTCAAGTGTGTGCACCCAGTTACTGAAGAAATCAATCATCCTAAATTATTATCACAGTTATTAATGTAGTGAGCGACAACATAAGCTTCAACTAAGAAGTTTTAATACAGTTAACAGGAAACACTCAGAGGTGAAAAAATGTTTTCTGTTTCTTTGTAAAAATAATACTTTTTCCTGAAACCTTTACCAAAACACACCAAGCCACATCAAAAAGCAGGAAACGCTCTGAGGCGTAAACAAAACTTTCCTCACTTCTCTGTCACTTCAATATTTTTCATTCTGATTCTGTTACAATTTAAGCAAGTTGTTGAAACTTTAAACTTTGTATTTTTTATTTTATTTAAAGAAACAGCTACTTACATGTTTGTGTTTCAGATACAGAATGTGTGACCCCGACTGAACCGACCCCAACTGAACCGACGGCGCTGAATTTAACCCAGTCCAACCAGATTTGTCCAGTTGAAGAGTTTCCATTTATGTGGACTGCAGCTGGTTACCTGACAGTGGCCTTCGTAAAGGTTCTTCTGTCTTTCATCAGTATTCAGGTAAATATAATCCATTTCTACATTTATTTTAGGGAAATATTCAAATTTGGGAAGAAAAAACATAATTACAGAGTTTTAAAGACAGAAAGCTTAGAACAGATCTCTTTTAGAGCTGAAACAATTCGTCGGATTTATCGTGATGAATCGAATATTGAAAGAATGCTTTATAATATAATTTAGTTATCGATTAATCGTTAACTGCAGACTCAAAAAAGAACATTTGGCAGAAGAACAACACGCTCAGATCAGTAACTAAACCAAAACTGTACAAAAGTGTAAAATATTTTTATCTGCAGATGTATCCTTTCTACAAATGATCACTAAAGAAACACTAAGTTATTACATTTTAGCTAATAAAATTATTTTCTTATGCAGAAAAGAAATTTAATTGTTTGTTTATTTGCATCTTTTAATGTATTTCTAATGTAGTATAAAAGGGGTTAAGTAGTTAAATGAAAATATCTTATCCGGATCAGATTAATCATCAGAATAATGATGGTTAATCATTATTCTAATAAGTGTTAGTTGCAGCTCTTATCAAAATATTGGTGCATTTATGTGATGATTATAGAATCAGAACTATTTATTTTTTTCTTTAAAGAAACAAGATGAGAATGATTGAACCAAAACCTAAAACAACAAGACGACCCTTTTCTTCACATGCTAAAAATGTAAAGTTTTCATATATTTTGATATTAACTTATTTCAGAGTTGGAGAAAAGATCCAGTCATTTCGACAGTAACTTTTACTCTTGGATTTCAACATGAAATTTCATTAGAAAGTGAGTGCAGTGCAAACACAACTGCAAATAAATAAAAAGTGTTTTAAAAACAGAGAAAACTGTGTTTTTAGGTTAAAGTGAGCTTCTAATGCAAAACACTGAAAAATCCTGCTTCATTTTCAACTTAGCAGAAAAATACCTTCTACATTTGACCTTAAAAGTCAATACCTGTGGGTGTACAGTACAGCAGAGCAAAAGAGTTGCATGATTAACAGTTTTTGTTTTTTAAAGAGCTGCTTGTGAAGATTTTATTTTAATTTTTTTGCAGAGGATGTGGCAAATGATTAGAAACCCACAAAACTGAGGGCCTCAGTTATTCTCCGTGTTTATATGTGTAGGCGATGTGAGAGATCAGTGGTCTCTAAAAGATGAGGTTGGAACATTTCTGAGACAGGACGGTCAATATGGGGTCTTTTGTGTTCCAAAAACCCATTTTTGCCCCTTTCCTCTTTAAAACAATGATCTAGAGCTGCAAACAGTTACTCTGCTCTTCAAATACCTTTTAAAAATTATGAATAAGAGACAAACAACAAAGTAGTTATTGTTTTCAGTAAGATTTTAGATTTTGTTTATACTGCAAAAACACAAACACCAAGTATTTTTATCTAGGTTTTAATACAAATAACTAAAAACAATACTTTTTTTTGCAAAAACACAAAATCTTATCAAGTATTTCTGGTTTTGTTTCTTGTGGAAATGTCTTAGTTCAACTGAAATAAGCAAAACTAATTTACAAGCAACTTTTCAACAAAATATAGGAGCTTGTTTTAAGTCAATAATTCCTTAATATTGATGAAACCACTGTCAGATTTTTTCACTTATAACAAGACATTTTTCTGCGTTATCAGTGCCAGAATCTGTCAATTGACTTAAATTTTTTATTTGCCTTAAAAACTAAAAATACTTGATAAGATTTTGTGTTTTTGCAGTGTAGTTGTTTACACCAAATCAACAGTAAAACAACAACAAAAATTAACTTTCTCTTGTATTTTTGTGGAATTTTTTTACAAAAAAGTAAGATGTACTTGAGTTTTTGCCATGATGACACATAACAGACCTCTTTAAGGTTCGTTAAGTGATTACAACTTGATTACAACTTTGACCATTTCTATGAGTCGATCGAGTTTATTTGTGTAAAACATTTCAGCTTTAAACCATAAACAATAACAGAAACCAATTATGAAACAAGTAATAAACATTACAAGTGTCACCGTTAAAATCATCAATACACAACTAATATGTTGATCAATGTTCCACTTACTACTAATCAAAGGGAGCTCTACAAAGAGGATTTTAGGTTTGGTTTAAAGGAACTCAGTGTTTCAGCTGTTTAGCGGTTTTCTGGAATTTTGTTCCAGATTTGTGTTGCATAGAAGCTGAATCCTGCTTCTCCATGTTTAGTTCTGGTTCTGGATATGCAGAGCAGAACCAGAACCAGAAAAGCTGAGAGGTTCTGGAAGGTTGATGCAACAGCAGAAGATCTTTAATGTATTGTGGTGCTAAACCGTTCAGTGATTCATAAACTAACATCAGTATTTTAAAGTCTGTTATCTGAGCTACAGGAAACCAGTGTAAGGACTTTAGAACTGGAGTGATTTGCTCTTTCCTCCTGGTTTTAGTGGGAACCTGAACATTATGCATCAAAGCACAGGTCCATAACCTTTATCTGAATATTAAACTAAAAAATGTTTAACTTATATGTGTGTTTGTAGGTTGAGATTACAACTTACAAAGTTGTAATCTCAACTTTGTAAGTTGGTTTTCTCTTAGTTTTGAGAACTGCTAGTTCTCAAAACTAAGAACTAGCAGTTCTTAGTTTTGATTGACTGATCCAAGCCTATCAAGAGAAAACTGATCAATTTAATCTGTATCCAACTGATTGATGGACACTAAGTGTCACATTTAGCCAGTGCTGCCAATGACATGCTAGTGACCGCTGTATAAAATGTACTTGTAGTGCTTTTTATACAGCTCTGGAAATAATTAAGAGACCACTTGAACTGTCAGCTTCTCTGATTCTACTCTTTATAGGTAAATGTTTGAGTAAAATGAACATTGTTCTTTTATTCTATCAACTATTGACAACATGTCTCTGAAATCCCAAGCAGAAATTTAGTATTTATTTACAGAAAATGAGAAATTGTCCAAATAATGAGAAAGATGCAAGGCTTTCAGGTCTCAAATAATGCAAAGAAAACAAGTTCATATTCATATAGAAACAACAATATTAATGTTTTAACTCAGGAAGAGTTCAGGAATCAATAGTTGGTGGAATAACCAGGAGGTTTTCAATGGGGTTCAGTGCAGAGGGCTCTCCATTTTTTCCAGAGCTGTATCTCTTAATATCATCTTTTGTAAAACTCAGCAACCAGACTTGAAAAATCTTTCTGCTGTTTTTTGTCCGATTCCAGATATGAGGAAACAAAATAACTCATTTCACTTTTCCTCACTAGTCACTTCCACATAATGTGAAACTGCTCCTCTTCTGTCACTATTGACTCTAACACTTTTAAACACATTACAAATGATGATGAGCTTCTTCATCCATTCCTGCTTGATGCGATGCAGATGGAAACTGTTTTGTGTCTCAATCCGATTTATGAAGCAGCTCTGAGTCACATGGAGGGTATGCATAGTTCTGACTTGTTGCCTACACACAAATGTAGTCATAGATACAGGAAGGGAGTTTTATGCTAATAGTCATGCAGCAGGGGAGTGCATGGGAGTGCAAGGTGATGCAGTGATTAATGTGGCTCAGAAAAAAATGCAGTGGAGGAGAAAAAAAACTCAACTCTTGGTTTAGAGATGAAACCTTTGCGGTAAATATTACATTCCACAGGAGACTTGCAAATCTTGTGGGATGTAAAGATAATTTCTAAAGAACCTGAACTTTTTTTTTAACTCCTAATTTCCTAAAATGTGTGTTTTAGTGTCAAATACATCCTAAAAGATGAGAAAATGTGTTGACTACAGGGGAAATGCATTAAAATCCAGTCAAAAATTAGTTAAAACTGCATATTTTCTAATACACAGGTAATGTAGAGGTCATATACTGAATCATAAAATTGTTTTCCTAACACCTTAACCATAATGTAAGAGAGGGCGCCTGCAGCTGTGCTGTTAAGTCGTGTAGGCGGTCGCACTCCTTCTCTGAGAGGCACCGTTTCCTCTTTCTGCGGCTGCTCTCCTGCACGGTTTTTAATGTTGTGTGTTTAAAGGGGGTGGTCTTGTTCTCACCATACTGATGAGGTTTGCACTTTCTTTCTTTTTTTTCACCATTTCAGACGATTCGGGTCGTGTCTTCGAGACGTCAGAAGAACATATTGCGTGGCTAGCAGAAAAATTCCCATGGAAATGGCAAATATCTGTAAAGATGCATTTTCTCCTATTTGTTATTTTGCTTCTTTTTTTCTTTTTTTTCTAAATCCTAATGTGGTTGTGTTTGTTCTTTTTTATGTTCCTTTCTTGTAAAAGGGTGTCACTGTGTGTAACCACTACAATTTTTTTTTTTTAAACAGTTATAAAAGAAGGTCAACAGGATGAGAAGTATCAGAATAGAAACCATTTTTTATACATACCTTAATAATTTTATCAAATATGTATGCAATGTAAATAACATTTCCATCATATATTCTGCATTTTGTTTCTGATTTTTCACCTTTTACGCATTTAATGATATAGTCCGCGAATCTTTGAAATACCAGAGTCTTCATGGCTCAGAAATCTTAAACCTGGAAGAAGTATGGCTGTTATAAAGAGTCAAAGTATTTCTCATATTACTCTGCAGACTTGGAAATTCAAGAAAGCTATTGAAATAATCAATGACTGGTCCAGAAATGTTTTCATCCACACAAAAAAACACAGAGAACAACCAGAAGGGCTATATTTACTCCTCCAGACCAGTAAGGGGCGCTACAATTTTAATAAAAATAGCGCAGCGAAGCCTCCGTGAAGCTTCTGGGAAGCTAGCGGTAAACACAAGAAAAGAAAAATGTTGTATGATAAAGCACAAGTCAAATAGTGCAGCACACACAACTTATCCATGTTAGAAGAACTGATTCTAGACCAGCAGCAAAAAGTGCAGCAGCTCAGCTTGCGTTGCTAGGTGACGGGGTAGGCTAGGCTGGGGTTGCTAGGTAACAGCGCAGTTCCCGTCGAATTTTTTTAACGGCTCATTTTTCAAAGCGCTTTCAAAGATTCAAGGACTTTTGCTTGTTAGTGGTAGGAAATTTGGACTCAGGTCCCAGATCAAGAAGGCCAATAAATAAAAAATATATTATTTTATTATTCAAAGAGACACAAATGGAAGTATAAAAATGTGTAAATTGTGAATTTTTCACAATAGGTAGCTCAAGAGAGAGGTCAAAAAGATGTTTAATCAAAGTTTAAATCTATTATCAAAAGTTAATTTCTTATATCTTTAGTCTAGCTTAAAAGTAGTTGTATAGTACTAACAGTTGGTTTGCCTTATATGTGTGTTTTTATTTAATTAAAACTGAAAGAAAATAGGCTTTTGTATGATAAGCAAAATGTGATAAATCTTATTTTTCTTAAACACCCAGAATCTTGTCACTGCTTCAATTTTTGGAACTGATTAAACCTGACATATTTTCAAAAAAAGAAAACCCTTACACCTTTCTAAAGATAAATCAGAGACCCTAATAATAAGAAATCTCAGGATTTCTTTAGAAAAGCTCTTTGATTTAGAGGAAATTGTGCTGTTCAGGTGATACAGTCACTGTTGCTGCTCAGCGCCTTGCTTGAGCAACAGTTCTCGTGTTTTTAAGGTCACTGCTGTAAACACAGCTTCACGGAGCCGAGTGAGCAATGTGATAAGAGCGCCACCCGGTGGCTAATCCGTGCATTTCTTCAACATAACAATTAACTTTGAGGATGTTTTAGTTCCAGGGCTGGACAAAGATTACATGGGGCCTTAAGTAGAATTTGAAATGGGGCCCCTCTTTCTGTTATGAACAGAGCTATGAACTAAGTTGTATTTCTGAACAAACACAAGCAAAAAAGAAAAAAAAATTGCATTATATTTTCTTGCAACTATATTAAAAATGAAGATTGTTGTTTGCATTTTTACCAATAAAATTTGCAGATCTCTTTAATTCTTACATTTAAATTTGAACCACTTTAAAATATTGTATGGTAAAAATATGTTAAACAATTTGTTTTTTCTGAAGAGGTTTGTTTACATCTAATAATAACAACCACCGTAAAAATGGTGTAAGATCAGAAATCAGCTCTCTTACATTAGTTCGGATTTGTTCCTTTTGTTTATGTTTTTGTTGGTTGAGGTGTTGCATATTTGGATAATTATCCCCTCTTCTTTTGGATGCTGTGCAGCTGGAAGGATCTTTGCTCTTATTTTTTTTTACTTCTCCAACTACTTAGTTACCATCTCAAAAGCTCAAATAAAACCTGAACTAAGTCGCCAAATTGTAAAAGAGCTCAAGAGAGGTCATTCATGTATGCAGGGCAGGACTAAAGAGCAGACAGATATTTAAAGAGGAGCAGCAAAAGCAAATGAGGTGGATTAGCAATGTCTAACTACAACTTACGGTGTCATCCAGGACATGTTATTGTGAAATCTTATCTCTACTACCTGGAAAGTGAGAGGTTAGCATAACATTACAGAAATAAGACTATCAAATAGAATCCGTCTTCAGTCAGAGATCTCTTCAGAATCATTGGAAGACTGACTGCTACTGGAGACCATTCAAATTAAGAATCAAAATCTATTGTTTTTCATCAATTTTTGTTTGGTTTAAAAAAGGAATTTGGCTTCCATTGTAATCAAGGTACAATAACAAACGGCAACATTTTTGAATTAAATGTGGACTGAAATGAATCAATTTCCTGTGATTTTTTTCTCGCAAATCTGTCATAATATTTATATACATCCACTTACTGGTAAAGAAAACACCTCAAATTTAAATGCCAAATAGCTGAAGAAGGCGCTACCCACACTGGAAACTTGGGTCATGATTCATTTAAGATCTCAGCTCGGTCTTTGCAGAAACCTGCTGTTTATGCAAAGTAGCATATATGAGATTGTTTTTTCTTATGGAAACAGTTGGGCAAATTTACACAAAGCTGAACTCCGCTTATGAAGAACCAAATACTAACAGACAATGAGGAAAACCCACTGAAACAGAAGTTTTAAAGTTTCCAAGTTTCCGCCTGTCAGAGCAGTCATGCCCCACTCAGCTCCTTCAGACTAGCCAGCATCAATTAGCAAACACTTGACGCAACTGCAGAGCTCATTATATGAGCCACTTCTCATATAACCAGTGCAGTGGTGGTAAAAATGTTAAAGGGTTAACAGAGGAGCCATGTTGTGAGGACTACATATATATAAGCAATTTTGTAACAATTAAAGTAAACTAAATTGCCGCTCAACTGTGACGTCCAATGGCTTCAAAGTTTGAATAATCTAGATGAAACAAAGAAAACATGAGCTATAACTTTAACTTTTTTTCCTTTTTTTCCTGTTTTTATTTGTTTTTGTTTTCTAACAGCTAGACTTTCACATTTTTCTCCATAAAAGTTATATAATCCTATTCAATAGTGCATTCTCACTACCCTGTATTATAGTCTTTATTTACTAGGTCATTCACAACATTTAGATTTCTCAGGCATTTCCTGCTGAAGCATTTTAGTGCACGAACTTGCATATTTGTGGGAGAGGCCGGTCATTTGGAAACCTGACGGAAAACGGACTGTCTTGTGAAACGCCACCGCAGGAGGAGTTAACCTGTAGCAGAGCGTGTGGTTAATCTTCTCCTGCGTCCAGCCAAGGGCTTCAAAGTGATCCCTCTCAGGCTTTTTCCAGCCACTTTATTCCCCTAAACAGAGCAGAAAACCCAGTGGGAATGAAAATATCTGTGGTGTCCAAGAAGCTGTGGTGCGTCCACAAGCAGCTGCTTCTCTGCCTCGCGCCACTCGTGTTCCTGCCTTTACTTTTTACTCTGCCAGAAAAGGTAAGTACTGATCACATGTTTGAGTCTTATTTTGTCCAATTAGCTAGATAATACTGAGTCATTTGTTGAACATTAAGCTAAAGCTTTCATCTGATTAAAACTGAAAATTGACTCATTCTTCAGTTGTTTTTGTTAATGTAATAGAAATATTTTGATCAGCATAATTTTTGATGCAGAAGAACATTAAATTACATAAAAATGAAAATAGTTTGTCTCAGATTTAAAGGTTTGGATCCAAGAAAATAGCTGATCAAACTTAAAATAAATGTAATTTGTTACAAGTGATCAAATTAAGTTGATCTAATTAAATATATTACCTTTATTAAGTTGTCATGTTAAACAAACGTAAATAAATTAAGTTTGACCAACTTAATTTGATTACATGTAACAAATTAACTCAATTTTTTTCTCTGTTTTCAGTGTTTTTGAACATACTTATAGTGCATTATACATTTGTTTCCATTAAACCAGTTATTTCCTTATTTAAAAACAAATTATCAACAGCTTGAAAGCACATTTTGGTGTCCAAAGTTTTTCATAATTTGATCCTGCTTCTTCTCTTTTAAACTCAAAAACATACAAAATGGTAGGAAAAACACGAATTATTTGACTGTGTGTTGTTTTGACTTTAAGGTGTGTGTTGCTCTTCTTTCAGGAGGGAAAATGCCTTTACGTTGTGGTATTGATGGCTACGTTTTGGTGCACAGAGGCCTTGCCTCTGGCAGTCACTGCGATGCTTCCAGTCTGCCTCTTCCCGACGCTGGGGATTCTCCCGGCCAAAAAAGTTTGCCCCCAGTACTTCATCGAGACCAACTTCCTCTTCCTCAGCGGTCTTGTGTTGGCATCGTCGATTGAGGAGTGGGGCCTGCATCGTAGGATAGCACTGAAGGTCCTTGGTATTGTCGGAGTGAAACCCGCCTGGTGAGAGGGAAAGTTTTGATTGAGAATTTGTTATTCTAATGTTTGTGAAACTAATCATACACACTCATTTTGATCTACTCCTACCCAAACCAAATCAAATTCAAGGTAAAAAGTGGAGAAGAATTAGATTTAAAGGCGACCTACAATCTAAATTCACATTTTGCTACATTTTTGTAAATCCATTTGGGTTTCTACTGCTTCTAAAAACAGTCCAAGTGCTTAAAAACACTCAGGGGGTTTTTGACAATAAAATGAGCGGCTTCCAAAGCCTTCTGAATGTAACGTCACAAATCATCAGGCACTTCCCCGTTCCCTAGCAACCCCACCGAAGCCCAGCCTGTTACCTAGCAACTCCAGCTGAGCTCCAGCACATTTGGTCAGCTTAAAGGGTTTTACCACTGTACAATGGCTGCTGAAAAAGACTTTTTTTTGTTGGTTTACCATTCAAAAATCACTTACGGCATTCTTGTTGGTTGTGCAGGAGGCTCCACTTCTGCATTTCAAAAATGTACGGTTGTATAATTGTGCATCTGTTTGCAGCCATTTTCACATGAGTTTAAATGTTGAGTTGGAGGGGGCGTGGCCAGAAGCAGCTTATTTGGATTTAAAGGGACAGTACCCCAAAAGCAGCTCATTCTGAAAGGAGATCAAAATAGCAGATTAAAATCTCATTATCTAAGAATGAAAAAAAATGTAATGAACATGTTTTGTGTTATTCATAAACCTATCCCAATCTGTTCAAGGAAGCATAATAAATCACCTTTAAAACTGTCAAGAAGATCCTTTCAAGGATTAAAGTGGATTCATTGTATCTTCGTTTATTTACTCCTCAGGCTCATCTTGGGAATGATGATAACCACATCCTTCCTTTCCATGTGGCTCAGCAACACTGCCACAACAGCCATGATGCTTCCCATTGCAAACGCCATCCTGGAGAGCCTGTTTGGGGACCTGGAGACCCTGAAGCAAAAGTCCAAATCCACAGAGGATCGTGACAGTGCTGCAATAAATGGTAGAGTGTAATGTTGGCACCGTGTTTTTGACAGGAAATCAAGAAGGCTTCCATCAAAACAACCTAAACAAAATACCTGTTTTGATTAGGTCAGAGAGATTTCATGTTTTGCTGTTTTATTGACCATTTCAGACTTTCCTATGATGCAGTCCCATCGCATTATCTCTTGGAAAAAGCTCAGAATAAGCCACTGAACTCTAACTATCTGACACTACACACTGACTGACATAATCAGTGACTAGTTTGCAAATATAGTTGCACATTTATTTGTTGAGGAGGTAAATATTTCCCAGAGAAGTTGGTGGAAAATATCAAAACAGAGAGTTGATGAACGAATCATGTTTACCAACTATTTAATTCAAGAATTGTTCATTTACTATAACACAAAAATGCAGATATAATGTACATTGTCCCGTGTAACTTTTGCTGTTTATAATATGTAATCTAATGTATGAACTTTGTGCAGTTTAAAATACACTGAATCCTGGGATGCAGGGTTGGTCAATCATCAAATAGCAATTGATTATTGTTCTTATGTCATGTGACAGTCATGTTAAATTAATTTAAGGTGCAGCCGCATAAAGCAGCTAATAATTTAACTTATGTTAATTCTTTTGGATTCTACGTAGCCAAAACTCTCCATTTAATTTCTTGCAGGTCAAACTTCCCTGAAGCTCCATTCGCTGCCATCAGAGCCTTCTGAAAAACACATGCTGTCAATGGATGGGTAAAAGAGCAGAGAGAGATCATTTTGGTAGTGATTTCTTAGAGGAATTCCTGAACTTAGATGGAATTCAGGGAATCTTTAACTTATTCTAGTTGTAGCTCATTTGGTGTTTCACATTTCATCTCATAAGTCAGAATTTAAGTTACAAAATATCACCAGTTTTTAGATTGAAGCAACAAACTTTTATCCTTAAATCAAAAGGTAAATCCCTTTTCTTTTTCAGTTTGAAACCAGGACACACTTGGATTATTAGAGATGTTTCCATATCAAAACTCGTTTACTTCTGATAAAAACAGAATACATCAATAAGCTGCAGCCTGGAAAGAATTAGCTTAGCTTAGCCTATTCTAGCTTAGCATTAGCCTAAACAAGCTTAGATTTAGATAAAAATTGAGAGAAAGCAATTTTCTTTGAAATAATTGTTTAGATGAGCTGTCCTTAACATAGGACCAAGACTGAAAAAGAGGAAAATGTGTAGCTTATTTTATTTCTGCCAAATGGAACAGTGGAAAAATGATAACTGTTTGTTAGTTATTCTGAACCTAGCTTGAAAACAAAAATGAGAAATTCAGTTAGCTTATCTTGTCTTAATTTAAAAAATAAAAATAAAATAAACTAAAATAAGAACATAAATAAATGATTTGCCAAACTAAACTGTCTTAACATAATTTAGCTGATCATAAAACTCAGATTAAGAAGCTGTTTGCTCAGTTTATGTTGTCTTAACTTGGCATGAAATTGAGATCTATTGGCAGATAGTGAAACTTTTCTTAAAATAGTCTACTTGACTACTTTGTAGATAAAGGTTATATAGACTATTTTACAATAGTAAACACAGTTGAAAATAGGAACCAGCCACCCCACAACTGTAATGGACAAGTGGGTTTAGATAATAGTTAGATGGATGGATGGAAACTCCTTTAAACCTTACTTTAAAAATAACTGGACACAAAACTGTTTGCTTATCGTATATTTTCTTAGCTTCGAATAAAAACCAAGGAGGATAGTAATTTTAGCTTATCTGGTTTGAGAACAGAACTCAGGTATCTTAGTCTAGTTTTTCTTGAAGTGGGTGTTAAACGTTAAAAGAAAAATGCAATTAGTTTATCTAGAAATAAAGTCGTAACAAGCAGACACTTAGCTTAGCTTAACTTAACTTAAACGTGAGAACAGGTAACAGTAATGGTCTTAGTTAAACTTTAAGGTTGAAAATAGACAGCTTTTATAAGCTTAGCAAAAAATAGAATTAGTTTGTTTTAACTTGGTTTAGAATAAGAACTGAGAGTAATGTTTACCTTAGCTAAACAGAAAATAACAACAAGAAACAGTTAGCTTGCCTCCAAGCTAACTTGGAGATGGTTAGCTTGGAGACGGTTAGCTTGCCTCCAAGCTAACTTACATTTTACGTTAAAAAAGTGATAAATTTATTTTGATATCTTAATTTTATAAAGGAACTTAAAAACAATGCATGTCGATAGTAGTGTAGTGTTTCCGTAAAATGTTGATTCGTGTCTTTAAACTTCAATAAGGATGGAAGCTGTGGAGCCTGTAGACATGAGGACGGCTGAGGAGATCCGGTCAGAGTCAGAGTATCAGCTGAAAGTGTGGAAAGGATTCTTGATCTGTATTCCCTATGCTGCCAGTATTGGAGGTACGGCAACGCTGACAGGCACAGCACCCAATCTCATCCTGATTGGACAGCTCAAAAGGTAAATTCATCTTAAAAAGAAGATTTTCTTATTAGAAATGACTCCATTTACCAGTGAGCTTCTTGTTCTTTACAGCTACTTTCCAGACTGTGACCTTATCAACTTTGGCTCTTGGTTTGCCTTTGCTTTCCCCCTTATGCTTATCTTTCTGTTTTTGGGATGGATTTGGATCTCTTTTCTCTACGGCGGACTGAATACAAGGTAATGTAAAATTATATTGTGATAGTTGGTTGGAGTATTGTGTGATTTTGCTTTAGTGAAACATAACTGCTTAATGTCACACTTATTTTATAAAATCCAGGTTATGTTTCACGAAACACGACCACAGAGACCAGGCAGAAGCCAGAGCCAAAGCTCTAATTAAAGAAGATTACAGAAAACTGGGGCCCATAAAGTGAGGACTCTTGTGTTGTCTTTTAATTTCATGCAAATATGTACTATTTCTGTTACTGTACCTTTTACTCACTTTTCATTTCAGCTTTGCAGAAGGGGCCATCTCTTTCTTTTTTATTTTATTCGCTGTTCTTCTGTTCACAAGAGATCCCAAATTTGTTACTGGCTGGTCTGTGTTTTTCAAAAAAGGGTAAGAAATGGACACCTTTCCCATCTTTTTTTTAAAATTTTAGAAGAGGTATCATACTTTAGAAAAGCCTACTAATTACTTTTACTCTTTTTCATTTTTGTTTCTTGCATTTTCTGCAGGTATGTCTCAGATGCTGTCACTGGTATCATCATTGTGTCCATTTTGTTCTTCTTCCCATCACAAAAACCCTCTTTGACTTGGTGGTTTGATCCAAAAGGTTGGTCACATGTCAAACGTTAATATTTATGACTGGATATTTGGTTTAGATTCAAGCACTCTTCCCTACAGAAGCTGTTGCAAAATACACAGAGCAGGTTGAGGAATGTTAATAATGTAGATTAGAGAGTCTTAGTAAAGTTCCCGTCTGGAAGGGAGACTGTACGTTCTCTGTCTCTGTGATTAGAGTAAGCTTTTAAAGCGCTGCAGTTACACTTTGTGTTTTTTGTTTATGTGTGCGATATAATTTGCATTTTCCACTGAGGAGAAACGTACAGTGCTGTGAAAATAAATACTGTCCGCTTACAGATTTCTCTTTTTTGTTGATTTATGTCACACTTAAATGTTTTAGATCATCAAACTAATTTTAACAACAGACAAAGATAACCTGAGTGAATGCTAAAAGATTTATTTTATTAAAATTTTATGTAAAAATCTCATTTTGCATGTTTTTGGGCTTACATTTGAATCTCAACTTTAAAAACAGCACAAGTGCTTAAAAATTCACCTAGCGGTTTTTTTGGCAATAAGTTCATGATTTTTGGTGTCTAGAAAGCGAGCAGTTCCAAAACCCTCTTGATTGTTTAGTCACAATTGAAGGGCAGAGCCCCGTTACCTAGCAACCCCAGCTGAGCTCCAGCATGTTTGTTCAGCTGGTTTTACTGCTATATAAAATGTTTTGTTTTTTGAATTACCATTCAGAAACCACTTGCTGGATTCTTTTTGGTTGTGCTGGATTCTCTACTAGTGCTGTTCAAAGATGTATGGCTGTATAATTGTGCATCTGTTTGCAACCATTTGCAAGTATGAGTGTAAACATTGAGTTTATTTGGATTTAAAGTCACAGCAGCTCTTTCTGGAAGGAGCTCAACATAGGCAGAAATGTAATGAACATGTTTTGTGCAGTTCATAAACCTATCCTAACATGTTAAAGGAAGCATAATAGTCACCTTTAAAGGAATAAAGCTTTCCAAGTCACCTCGCCCTTTGTGAAAAAGAATGTCAGACCAACAAATCACTAAAATAGAATCTGCATCACAGCATGAAACAGGCTACAAAACCTTAAAAAGAAACACATCATGTCTTTCTTCTTAAAGAAAGACAAGAACAGACAAGAAATAATTTACATGAATCTGTATTTGAGGCTCAAGTTGACCACAGTAAAGCCTTTTTCTGCAAATGGAGAAAACATGTTATGGTGGTGAACCAAACTGGAAAATTACCGCAATGATGCACCAATTAAAACGGAGACAGAAATGTAGTAGCAGTAAGATATCCTGCAGGTAGGGGTTAGTAGTCACTGTAATATAATATTTTTCACAATTGCTGAAAATTTGCAAAAAACACAATTATCCATTGGCGTGAAAACGTGCAGGGATATGTAGATTTGGCGCAAAAAGCTGGAGGGACTGGTTGAAGTAATTTGGCCATTTATAGATAAAAACTGCTTTGACTTGATCAATAATACTTAAACAAGCAGTTATTATTTATGCTCCCCTCTGAACTCTAAAGGTCCACATAAGATGCTATGGTGGGCTGGATTTGTTTGACACAGTGTTCACAGTTTTGTGACTCGCCTCTCTTTTATGGGAACAAACAAGCCACCATGATGTATCAGAACTGCTTTGAAGGCTTCTTTTCAAGTCGCATCTTTGGTGAATATCATTTATGGTTGTGGTCCTGATAAGTATCCAGAATGTAATTCATCATCTCCTCTAAAAAGATGGAAACACAAACGTGTTTCTGAGAATGCACTGCTTTGTGGATGTTTGGTGTCTGAGGCACATGTGCATGAGATTGTGTTTGTTTTGTTCAGCTGGTCAAATAAACCCCTGGACACTCGCTAAAAAAGCAAAGCATGAGGCTCTTTGGGTCAAATATTTGAAAGGAAGAGAATTAAATCTACTAATCTACAGAACTTTAAAGATTTCTACCTTGTAAACTCTTGCAAAGTTCATAAAAATAATGTCTAATTCTTTTTCTTCTACATTTTTTTCAGCTGTAAACACTCCATACATCCCTCTACTTTCATGGAAAAAGGCCCAGGACTCTGTTCCCTGGAACATTATCCTCTTGCTTGGAGGCGGCTTTGCAATGGCCAAAGCTTGTGAGGTAACGAGTTTCTTTTCCCAAATGAGCTTCGTAGTTTAAAGTCATAAACTGATTGCAGTCAGAGCTTATTTGTCTAGTCTTTATGTTCTCTCCTAACATGAAACAGTCAATAGTTTGCTGCAGCTTAAAAGCAATTCCTGGAAAAATGAGTCAATAAAGTCTGAGAAAATAAAAACTTGAATAATAATTTTAGGATCGGTGCAACAAATTACCTCATAAAACTCACGTAGCAAAACGGGAACATCTTTTTCTCTGATAATTAAAACCAGATACCCTATTTAACTATGCACTTTAAAGCAAATATTTATATATTTTCTCATATTTTACTTTAAAACAGAATCATATTTTGCCTTTTAGTTGAGTTTGGATTCGCAAAATTGTTTCATTTGCTAAATTTAAAAATAATAGGAGGATTTATTTTTCGTATTAGATTCTGTATTATTAGAATTTTTTAAAGTCTTTCTTCATATTTTGAAGTTCACAGTTACAAAAAAAAACTATGATTTTGAATAATTTGTGAAATTGTGCCAAAGGAAAATCACTGTAAAATGTATTTACTTAATTTTTATTTTTCTTAAACATTGAACTCTAGTTATGTCGTTATAGTCGGTGCTTTATCTCTCTCTGTCTCTCTGTTTGTGACAATGTGTGTGCTTCTCGACAATTAATTATTAACTATTTGTATTTTAGTTTAATGTTAGTCTTTTTATTTTACGCTAGTCAGCTTCAATGAAAATGTTGCTTGATTATAAAGTTTAGTTTGTTTTTCTCCAAGCAGATGTTGTTTGTTTTTCAGCTGAATTAAGACTATTTTGCACTGCTGAATCCATTTTTCTCAATCAGGTCAGGATTTTATTCTAATTTGATTTGGAAAAATCTCATCTTTTGGCTAAATTGATTACATTTTTATGACATATTCAGATCATTTCTGTTAATATTTCTCACCCAAAAAAGGTTTTAGGAGAAAAAAAAATTTGTTTTATAACACAGTGTATTAATTAAATGTTACAAACTTGAATTTCTGTAATTTGAGTAATAAACACTTATAAGGGTAAATACATGTAAATTGAACATTATGTCTTCATTGTGCAAAATTCTCCATCCATTTGATGCTCATGTTGCATCCTTGGTTCAGAAAGTTGACCTGATGGATCAAAACCAATGTAAGTTTTGGATTCAGTTCATAGAAATAACCCTAAAATAGTTGAAAAGCCCCAGACAATGTTTTGGCTGTTGACCAGTGTAATTACCAACACTATAACTCACTCTTTGTGCAAATGGGGGATTTTTTTCCCGCTGTCATTATTTTTTTCATCATGAAAGTAATGTAAGGAGATGAAAGTGCAGATATTTCTCTTAAAATGTAGGGAATAAAAGTAAAAAGTTGTCAGAAAGATAAATACTCAAGTAAAGTACAAATACCTGCAAAATCTACTTGAGTACTTTTACTTTTTTACTATACAACTCTGCCGTGCTCCTTTCTTTCTCTGCTAGTTTTGCTTTTTATTTGTTCTTTCCTTAAATGTAGTTTATTATGTTTTTATTTGACCTTTGACCCTTAACCCAGATATTTTGCCTTGCGGCAGGAGTCCGGCCTTGCGTCCTGGATCGGTGGCCACCTCCAGCCCTTGGCTGAAGTTCCCCCAGCTGTAGCTGTGATGTTAATCACTGCTTTCCTGGCTTGTTTCACTGAGTTTGCCAGCAACACGGCAACTATTATTATATTTCTACCTGTCATTGCTGAACTGGTGAGTCTAACAACTAGAATTATAAAATTAAAATGGTTTCTTATGAGCACATGTGAATATATATGATTTTCCTGGTGAAAAAAGTCTCTACAGATGCTAAATTATACAATTAAACCTTTAAGTTCTTAATGGAGCGCCAGCGATCCAGCCATATTTGCAGTACTGTAATTCCGCCACACTTTGCGCTATCTGAAAAGTTCCAACAGTTTCTGATTGGGGAGACGTTGCGCTTTCCATCCAATAATGGGTTATTACGGTAATTTATCTCCCACCATAGCAGGGAGTGAAATTAATGCAATGAAACATTTATAATAGACGGTAAACTGCGAAATTAACTCCTGCATATTGAAAGTTCCAGTTGTTGTAAATAAATATTTACTCACAGAACATTTAAAGACCTGCGTACATTTAAAATATATCCAGCCGGACATTTTAAATTTTAAATAAAGGGTTAAATTTGTTTTATACTTAACTTCAATGTAAACATGCAGGTAAATATGACAGTAAAGGATAAACACTGGATGCTCGTGTTAAAGCTGTGGACAGTGAACAAGTTTTGGTTCAGTTCTTGTTCTTATTAAGAGCCTCAGTGGACTTGTTAAACTCTGGCAGTGGATGTTCTCTTGTTTCTAACCTGTTGGACATTAACTGCTGCTATTATGGTAATGATTACCTAAAGATTTTATTGCACCCTATAATTTTGTCTTAGCGCAAAAAAAGTCTTAAGTTTTATTTGCAGGATGCATAGTTTGAAGAATTTGTGCTTAAATTGTGGTTTGCTTGAAATTAAAATAAAATTTGAGCTCAAGCTGTTTATATTTATATAATTCAAAGACTTAATTAGTCAAACTAATAAGAGACAAACAACATTTTACGCATTTCTGTTCTGAGTACACTGCAAAAACACAAAATCTTTCTCATTATTAAGGAAGTGTTGAATTTAAAAAAGCTGCTATATTTTGCTGAAAACATTTTTGTACTTTGGTTTTGTCTTATTGAAAGTGTATCAAGATATTTGCATTAGAAACTAGACCAAAAATACTTGGTGAGAGTTTGAGTTTTTGCAGTGTAAATACAAAATGCTGTGAACAAAGTGGTTATTTAACCGGCTTATAATAAAGATTAAATAAGAAAGTACACAGTTTTTTTTTTGTTTGCCTTAATCATCTTTTGGCAAAACAGAGGCGGTGACAAAAACACTTCATGTATAATAATTGGTAGATTAATCAATAACTAAACTAATCATTAGTTGAGAGTAAAGTCAAATTTATTGTTTTGTCTGAACAAACTTTGCTCATAAAATTAAAGTGTTTGCCAGTAAGAAGTACAAGTTAGATATGTCTGAGTGTTTAATGCCTTTAAATCCTTTCTAAATGAAATTTTGAAGAGCAGGATTGTCTCTGCAGGCCATTCGTGTCTCTGTGAACCCACTGTACTTCATGATTCCTGCCACTGTGGGATGTTCATACGCCTTCATGCTTCCTGTTTCCACTCCACCCAACTCCATCGCCTTTGCATCCGGACATCTCATGGTCAAAGACATGGTAACGAACTCACACTGACTCGTTCACTTTAAAAAACCAGCAGCGGTCCTCATGCTTCCCCTCTGTTTCAGGTGAAAACCGGCTTTGTCATGAACATCCTGGGGATCCTCTCCGTGTCTCTGGCTATGAACACGTGGGGCGTCGCCATGTTTAACTTGAGTTCCTACCCAAAATGGGCTCACACCGCCAACACCACTGCTGCCACTCCAAATGTTCACTTCCCATCCATGAGGTCAACCAACGCCACGCTCTGAGGAAGTAAATGCAGACTGTATATAGATTTAAAAACTAAAACTGTACATGGACGCGTCTGTTTTTAAATGTGCTAAAACACCACAACGCTCTGTTACTGCTGCTCCTGGCTCTTCTGCCTTTAGGAAGCTCATTGCTTCATACTTTAATGTTCACTTTGGCTTTAAGATTTGTGAATATGCTGTAAAAAATGCTGAATTATCATACACTAACAGGGCCAGAAGTACCAGATGCCATCAGATTTAAAAATTTCAGTAACATCTAATTCTTAATTCATTGAGTTTAATCTGATGTCGGCACCCTTTTTACAGTCTAAACAGCTTCAGCTCTTCTGGTTTTGGACTTTTCTTTTACAGAAACCCATTTGTGAGGTCAGACACTGATGTTGGACAAGAAGCCCTGGCTCTCAGTTTCTTCTCCAATTCCTCCTAAAAGTGTTTTAGTGGGTTTAGGTCAGGATCTGTGCAGACCTGTCAAGTTCTTGCAGATAAAATGTGCTTAACAGACCTTTGTACATTGTTACCGAGTCAAATTAGAACAGGAAGGCCGGTATCTTGGCTTCCTGAAGCCTTAAACGTTGCATTTACTGGAGTTAAATGACTGAGTCTAACTTCCAAAAAGCAAAAACACAAAATCTTACCAAGTATTTTTGGTCTACTTTCTAGTGCAAATATCTTGATACACTTGAAATAAGAGAAAACAAACTTACAAGTAACTTTTCAGCAAGATGTAGGAGCTTGTTTTAAGTCAGTTATTCCTTAGTATTAATAAAAATGGCAAATAATTTGCAAGTGAAGCAAACTGTTTGTTTTATTGACATACAGTGTCTGGATGGTTAGTCAACAACAAAACAGTTATTTTTTTCAGCAGCCATTGTACAGTTCATACAGAGATGAAACCAGCTGACCAAAGTCCTGGAGTTTCGCTCAGGTTGCTAGGTGACAGGCTGGGCTTGGCTGGAGTTGCTAGGCAACGGAGGAGTGCCCATTGATTGTGACTTAGAAATCGGGAAGCATTGAAACAACTCATTTTCCCAACACCAGAAAGACTTTAACTTATTGCCAAAAAATTGTTTTGTTTAGCTGTTTTTAGAAGCAGTAGAAACGTAAATGGAAGCATAAAAACCTGCTAAATGTGAATTTTGCATAATTGATCACTCTTAATCACTTCTGCTTTGTTATAATGGTTGCAACACCTGAGGGAATAATTTTGAGAGAGGACCCAATACACTTTCCAATACTATGTTTTAAATTGTTTCATAAAGGGTGTCGTTTGTATTTCTTACTACAAGGCCAGTCAAAACGAAGAGAAACATCTGTGAATAACATTTATAATACATGTATCACTGAAATTCAAAAAGAGATCATGTTGGAGAATCCTTCTGCACACATTTCACTTCCAGTAATTAAAACCTTCCCCAACTATATTGATGAAAGCTAATTATTGAGTCTGTACACTTTATGATTTACCTGCATGTTCCTCATCTGTCAAAAAAAGAGTTTTAATACGATGACAAAAAGAGTGAATGAAGGCTTTCACCCATTTTGGCACATTTTGTCCTAACAGCAGTAAAACCCGTGTTTGCTTGGTGTTATAAAGGATTTTTTTGTGTCAGACGTTGAAGTCACAAGGCCTTAGAGCAATGGTTAACTTCTGCAAGGCTGCAGAGGTCATCCATTCAGTGCTGTGTCACCAGCAGAAAGCTCTTAATGTTTACATGCAAAAGTAGAAAATACTCAACCGCAATCCACAAAGCAGAGTGGATTCAGCTCAAACAGAAACATCAACCTTGGATAAAGACTTGTGTGTTTTAAAAAGGTTTATGGATGAAGTTTCTAGTAGGGTGTGTTTGTGCATCGTGGGTGTAGCTTTTCTGTGTGCACCTGTTTAATTTTGCTGTTGCTTTTTGTGGTTTTCAACAAGAAGAAAGAGTTTATTAGATGAGGAGATTTACTGCTGGTCACCAAAATGGTCATTTCTTAAGGAAGGTAATAATTTGAATACAATCAGTTTCTGATTTTTGGGGAATAATATCCTGTTCTAGTGCAAAAAAAGCACAAAAAGCACCCCAGCTGAGGAGGTTGTTTATTAGCGCTTGGGCAATACTTTAAAAACAATTAAAAAACATTCATTTTGCATCAAAAAATAAAACTTTAATTTTCATAATCTTGTCTTCAGCTGACCATTGTAGTAGGAGGTAACCTAAAATAGCAGCCAACTGAACAAATGTTTGACAAATTACGTTCTGCTCTTTACTCCGCCTATCAGACTCTTGACTTGATGATGCAAGATGACTAAACATTTTCATTAATCAATGATGAAAGGAAAAAAACAAATCTGGATATTTAGAAACTGACAGTAGCATTCTGTACATAAAGTTAAATATTAAGCCATGAAATTCATATATTTATTATCACCTGCTGTTGTAAATCATAATTTTTTTTCTTGTAAAATTTTGAAAAAGGGAACGCTATCTTCCATTTAGGGTTATATGATTAAGTGAAGGCTAGAAATACAATGTAAAACATTTTCCTTCCATCTCAGGATAGAAAATCAAGCCGCTAAGCATTCTGGGAAATAGTTCCCTCTCCTGTCTTTATCTTCTTTCAGTTTTTTTAAGTGCTAACCTAAAAACTCTAGTTGGAGGTTTGACAAAATGAATAAAAAGTTAACACAACTTGCTACTGTTAGTTTATCTTTCACAAACTCATATTTGGGTTCAAAATGTGAAACTAGCTAAATTTATTTGACTTAAAGAATAGAAGATAGTAGACACAACTAATTGCTGCTCAAATGTTTTACAGTGTAACTGGTCATTATGCATGTTTTTGCATTTGTCCCAACCTTATTTCTGTTTGTGGATCAGTTTGCTTTAAAATGACCTTTAAGAAGTTAAAAGTAAACAAACTGATGGTCAGTTTTTGGTGTCATCATGATTTTTAAATCATCATGAAACTTGTGTCACAACCCGTGTTTGTCACCGCCGGTCTTTAATTCACAGAAAATGCTCGTTTGTTTCCTCATGTGAGAACTCATGCGACCCACAAACACCAACATGACGCTGACTGTTCAGTTCAGTTCCCCTTTTTTAACCTTCGAGGTTCAGCAACGCTTCCCAAAGCGGCTTTATCCTGTTCTGTTTGAAAAGTCGATCATGGAGCACGCTGCTTTACCACTCAGGTAAGAAACGTCAGCCTCTCTGCTCTGAAAAAAGAGAATAGAGCTCAAAATTTAATAAAATGAATTAATTTATTACATGTAATTGAATTAAATAGGTCAAACTTAATTTATTTATTTTTGTTTATCATGACAGCGTAATAAACCTAATATATTTATTTTTGGATTTTAAGTTGGATTACCTGTTTTCTTTTTTAGTGTGAGTGATAAGTACATTTGTTTGATTTAAAAAAAATTATTTTTACTTTCTTGGGTAATTCTCAAAAAGAGCTAAAATAATATTGAGTAAAAATCTAATTAGGAAAAAAAATTTTCTTGGCGACCTGTGGTGTACTTTTATTTTTACCATTACTGGCAATAATTACTTTAAATAATTTGTTTATATGCCATTTTTACAGCACTAAATTTGAACTACATTACTATTATTCTACTCAATGGAGATATTTACAGCTTTGCATTAAACCAGAGCTCCTTTATGTATTGTAGCAGGTCATTTGACTCAGTAAAAAATCTACTTTAAACACATCTTTTTAACTGTTTTATGCCTTATCTATTAGTTTAAGCTATTTACTGACTGTGACTAACTAAAATAAAGGAGAAGATCCAAATTCAGAGCTTTTTTAAGGTAGGAAGATGATAAACCAAACCTGATTAGTTTAAAATGACTTGAAAGAACAAAATAACGCTCCTCTACAAAGTACACATCCAGACAACAGCTTTTTTATATGCACATATTTTTTATATTGGCATATAAGAGATATGCAAATATTTACTACAGGTATTTCACAGAAAAAAAATCCACAAATGCTCTTTTTTTATATATGCAAGGCAGCCCATTGGATTGTGATTTTGAGAAAACTTCAAATTTTCTTGTTCAGAATTTGAGTTTCAAGCCATTTTTCTGTTAATTTATGGAATTAAAACAGGAACATTTCAATTTCTGAGTAAAGATTTAACAGTTTATCTTTCTTATTCACACAAGGAAGAAGGATAACAGGTTTTTCTTTAATTTAATTAATATGGAGCTCCATAAATGAACCGTTCTTTTAACGCAGCACAACAGCCTGAGAAAACTGCTGTCCAGCCTACAGGTTTATGGGCTGTTCGAAACATGTTCGAGACGTTTTAGGGCTACTGTCTCTTTAAATCCAAATGAGCTGCTGCTGGCCACGCCTCCCAACTCAACGTTCAGACTCACAAAATGTCTCAAAACAGATGCCCATTTCCACACCTGCACATCCTAGGATGCAGCTTCTGAACGGCAAGTCAACAACAAAACACCTGTCTTTTCAACGCAGCCGTTGTTCAGCGCATACAGCAGTGAAAACAGGTGACCAAACGTCCTGGTTGCTAGGTAGCGGGCTGGGATTTGCTGGGGTTGCTAGGCAACGGCACATGGCTCATTATTTATTTATTTAAATAAATAAATAAGTGCGTGGGCTATTTTTAGAAGCAGTTGAGATTCAAATGGAAGTACAAAAACGTAAAAATGGGAATTTAGCATATTAGGTCCCCTCTAAAATACCTGAAGATGGTGGTATTTCAAAACCTTGTACTTCCTGAGGTGTTATTTATCGCAAAAATGGCAAGAAACCACTGTTGTTGACTGTAAAAATGATTATAATAAATGTATAATGCAGAAAAGTGAATATTAGTTATTCTTGGGGGTCTGTTGGTAGTTAGAGCCCCTCATATAAAAATGGACCACCAGTTTAAACAGTGTTTCTTTCTTATTCACAGGAACAAATCAGGATCTCACATACAGGCTCTGAAGTCTCTGCTGGTTTACCTCTGGGATGTTTACTCCAAACCTGCCCCTTCAGGCAGAGAAATCCTTTCTCTACTGTCTATCTGCTCCACCTTTGCCGTCGTTACCGGTGGACTGCTGCACCACTGGCTGTCACAGACTCTAAAATACGACCATGTTGCTTCGGTCCAGACCACCTGCTTCTACAGCGTAACCATGCTGCTGGTCTCCTTCCTGTTCCACCCCCTCCGCTGCGTTCTCACCATGACCCTGCCCACTGTGTGCACCAAACAGGGAGGCAAACTCCTCATCTCGGCCTCCGTCATGATTCTGGTGCTGAATGTCATTCCTAACATCACGGTCAACGTAGGAGCAGTCGCGCGGATCCTGAAGTGCACGGCTGAGGGCTTCACAAGGACCCTGCTGAACTCGTCTGAACCCTTCAACGAAGCAAAGCGAGACCTGGTTGAGGAAGCCATCAGAGTACGGAGGGAGGACTTGAGCATCGTCACAAATTTAAGGAAGTTGGACCATTTCACACATGTTGATGTGTCAGAAGTCAGAAGCACGTTTTCTAAAGTGATTGGTCAGATAGAGGTTAACTTCTCACATGCGAAGAACCTGCTGAGAGAATACAAGCTGCTGTCAAACCGGATCCTCGCAGCTGTTTTTGTTGCATTACTGATTATTGAATCTGCACGATATTTAAAATCCTACCTGACCTCTGTTCAGTTTGATAACTGCTTCATCTCTGCGTCTTCTGAGGGGGATGAACGGCGGCCTAAAGATAAAATCAGGGTCGCAGTTTGCAAAATAACAAGTCAGGAATGTACCTCTACCTTCATATCTCTGGTCATTGTGACGTTATACTTTATTGCAATAACTCTAATTGTAGTTTTAGATCACGTTGTGTATCACATAGTCCAGATGATTGTGCCCTGGGTGATGGATTTCCCACCAACAACTGCTGCTATAACTGTCAGTTATAAGGTAAACTTTTTTTTTTTCAGCTCTACATATTTCCCCAGTTCATAATATCTTTATTTGGCAAAATTCAAGTTTTTCATTGCTTTATGTACTTCTATTTTCAGTCTCAACTACTTCTAAAAACAGCCAAAGCAGTTAAAAAAATCTACCTATGTGTTTTTTGACAAGAGGTTTTTTGGTGTCTGGAAAATGTGCTGTTTCAAAAACTTCCACTGTGCCGTTACCTAGCAACCCCAGCCCGTTACCTAGCAACCTAAGCTGAGTTCCAGGATGTTTGGTCAGCTGGTTTTACTGCTATATTCGCTGTACAATGGCTGCTGGAAAAGACAAGTGTTTTGTTGTTGTCTTATCAGTCAGAACCAATTGCTGGATTCTTGTTGGTCGTGCAGGAGGCTCTACGTTTGCTTTTCAAATATGTACGGTTGTATAATTGCACATCTGTTTGAAGCCATTTTGACGTGCAATTGTAAATGTTGACTTAGGTGGAGTTCAAAATGCAGAACTGACCAGACTACAATCTCATTACTGAAGAATGAACATGTTTTCTGTAGCGTATATTCTCATATTTAATGCTCTTCTTTTTCCTGCAGGTTAACTGGTTTCCTCCTGCCTTCTGCATTATCCCTCAGTCATGTGTCACACAGGAGCTGGTAAACTTCCACAAGGACTACAAGTGGACCTTCAACCCCGAACCGTCTCTCTGTGACGTGATAATCTCAGCTCCGAAGCTGGGCGTCACTCTCCTGCTGGGATGTCTGTGGCTCATGAGCTACCTCATGGTGTTTCTCGAAGTTTACGCCAGGCGGCTTCGCAGGAAAATCTGCGCGTCGTTTTTCAGAGAGCAGGAGGAAAGAAGGAGAGCGTATTTGACAAAGAAATTAAAGGAAAAACAGAAGACGAGGAAGGAAAGGACAGCTAAAGCTATTAATGTTTGAATTTATTTTAAGAAGGTTTTGTTAGCTCCAGTGGCCCCCATCTGAAAGTACCACTGCACCCTAATATTTGAATTTCTAAGTGAAATCTATCTAATTATGATAGATTTCTATTTTAGTCCAAGAAAATTGTTTTTTTTTTATGTCAATTTTATTTTTTGTTTAGCTTGTAACATGGAGGAAAGTAACATTATTTAACCCCAAATACAAATTAGGCTTAATAGAAAAATAAACAAACTAGCATCTGCTTGGAACAATACATCAAACTAGGAACAATTTAAATAGCTCAACACAACTCTTATTAGCTTCTCAAAATTTACCACAAAATTTCAGTTTTAATGACTACTGTGGGTTAAATATTATTTTGTTTCTTTATAACAAGCATATAGTCATATTTTCACTGTTATTCATTCATTTATGAATATCACAGTTTCAAACAAAACATTTAAGTAGGAAGGTAAATATTCAGTCAACCAATTAAGTATTTAAATTTAGATAGTAAGCTAAATATCTGGCAGCTCAGAGCTAACTAAATATTTACCTAGCTCAGGGCTAATTTTCTTGTTTGTGGCTCAATATTGAGTTAGCGAGCTTTAAACTAACTCAGAGCTAAATATTTATTTTATACATTCAATATTGAGCTGCTTCATGATCACTCAACCTAAATATTTAGCTCTAAACTAAATATTTAGTTTGTAAACTAAATCAGGGTATTTATTTTTTCACCCTCCAGATATTCAGTTCTTGGAAAAGCATTGATGGTAAGAAGCAAATTATCGTTAACATGTCCAGTAGTGAAACTGAAACTCCAGTGGCTCCTGTTTACAAGTTTTGGTTTTTAAGTTCAGGGTGTTTGGTGAAGAAATTTCTTACTTTAACCATATTTCTAAAATGCAATGAAGTATTTGATGTGTTTTAACTAAAGCACAACTAAATCATAAAAAAAAAATTAAAAAAATCAAACTTTTGCTTTGAATTGTATCTTGACTGACAACGTAAAAAAAAAAATAAATGAACTGCTGTAGCTAAAGAAGCTGATGTTGTGCTTCACTTGTTTTTTTATTTATTTATTTTTTTTTATTTGTCATATTGGGGTATAAATGCAGGGAAATATGAGGAGGTGGTTTTATGTTTTTGGATGTATTGGAGTTATATTCTAAAACAAAATAAAAATGTATTTGACAAAATAAAACAATAAATTTGTCTGACAGGCAAAACTAAAAATATCTCAATATCAGTCGAGTGGATGAGCCAGTTTGTTGACTTTTAATGATCATAACTTGTTTTGCTGACATTTGGCTCTGAAGGTCTCATGGCTGTTTGTCACCTCAACTCATGATGTGGTTTTGCGGAATGTGAACCGATTATCTAACATCCTGTTTGTGAGACACTGAACCAACACCTTTGTTTCTGCAAGCGCGTCTCCATGCGATGTCCTCCAGTCTGAGCCTACTTGTGGTTTTATTCAGGCGTAAAGCTGCATTTACTGCACTTGCTAGATTTACAAGCACCCTGTCATACAGGAAACAACTCCAGCAGCAGCAGCTGCATTTACCCCACAAGACTGTTTCACACCTCACCATCTTTCTCTGTTGGTGTTTAAATTTGTGGTAGTGTAATGTCAGTATGGCTTCATTATGGTTTTGACCTTTCAGAACCACTAGGTGGCACTGTGGTACTTCAGGAAAAAATCTAATTTCAGGAAATGAACAATAACAGATTAGATCTCGTAATTTCTGGATTTTTATATTGGCCTAGATAGATGAAATGGATTAAATCAACCAGTTTCATGCGTGTAACAAATAATTCACCAGGCTATTCAAAAATAGATAATACATTTTAAAATTTATCAAGAAGTTCTTTGCATATCAAAGGCTTCCCATGAGGCTGGAGGGTTTTATTTTAAGACGTGTCCCAGAATATTAATAGAAAACGTCTTTATAATCTATTTCTGTTCCTGACACTGTGTCCACTTCGTGATTCTCTTAAAATGCAATCGCCTGTGCAAAAATAATCATCCTTTTCAAATTTCTATTGGTTAGAGCCAACTCTACAATAATAAAAAAAAAAAACAACTATATAGATGTATTAATTAATCTAAATGACCTGATTTTGTTGTAGTATAATAGTATTTGATTATGTGTAATTTTACAAATTAATTTAGGTATATTTGGCATGTACTGAATTATGAAAACCTAAAGAAACAACAACTCAAGCATGTCTTTTATCTGAATACCAAACCTGATGTGCAGCAGATATAATAACTATGTTTTGATGTTTTCTTCTCTAACATTGTTCCAGGTAGCCTGCAGAATGAACATCCTTTATTTGAAAATGGAGAAACTTCCATTAGTATTCAAAATGATGGTCCTGTGCACAGAAACAGGGTTTGAGACCTTTTTCTTTCAGGCTGGATTCTGAAAACAGTCACTTTGAAGCATTAGACACTCAGGATGAATCACTCTTTCAGACTGCTTAAAGATGTAAACATCATCATGACTTCTTTTTAGTGTGTTTTCAGCTCTGAAAATAACAAATAGGTTTCTCTGCAAATCTGTCAGCAAGTAGACCAATGTTTGAGCTTGGATGTTTAATGTGTAGCATCTCGGCAAAGAACATTGTTGCAAAAGTCCTGCAGTTCATTTTAATTCAGCTTTATGAATCTTTATGAACATAAAATGTGTTGCCATATTTGTTTTAGGGAGGTTTTTGCTTCTCCACCCTTCCCAACATGCTATACTTGTTTAGTCTTTTCTTATCATCCTGTCATGAACTCTGATATTTAAAGATGTTTCTGAGGGCTGCAGATTCTGAGATGCACCTCTTGGGTTTTTGCAATTTTTGTGTTGAATTTACTGGGATATCCACTTCTTGGAAGATTAGCAACCAGATGTTTTCCACTTGTAACCAGTGGTTTTATATAAGGTCATCTAGCCTCAAAAACCCTTCCCAAGTTGAAGAGCTGCAACAATTTCTTTTCTAACATGACCTATTTAAAATATTATAAATGAGGACAAAAGTAGAGTCCTCGTTTATGGACAGTGGAAGAAGGCAGATAGGTAAACACCTTTAATAAAAGTCAATAAATGCACAAAAAGAGGCTGCATGAAGAAGAAAAACTCCAAATTTAAACAACAAAATCCACCTGTTGTTGAGTCTGAGAGATAAAAAGGCTGGTAGAAAATGGAGAGGCCCAAATAAACCCCAGGGAAATTAATAAATGAGAAGAAAAAAAGAAAAAGAAAATGATACTCATTGTTAAGTAACTAGAAATACAATACAAACCTTACCAAGTATTTTTGGTCTAGTTTCTAGTCCAAATATCTTAGTGAACTTTAAATTAAACAAAACTATCTCACAAATAACATTTCAGTAAGAAATATGAGCTTGTTTAAAGTCAACAAAACCTTCATATTAATGAAAAAGTACTAGTTCCACTGGCAGATCATTTCACTTCTAACAATTTGAAAAATATCTTGCGACATGTGACATAATCTGCCAGTGGCACTAAAATCACTGTTAAGGAATTTTTGACTTAAAACAAGCACCTATATCTTGCTGAAAAGTTACTTGTAAGTTAGTTCTGTATTAATTCAAGTGTACTAAGATATTTATTCTAGAAGCTAGACCAAAAACACTTGGTAAGATTTTGTGTTTTCGCAAGAAAAAAAAAAAGCAGTAATTGTTTTTTAGTGTCTGGAAAATGAAACATTTCAAAAACCTTCTGAAAGTAACGACACGAATAATCAAAGCATAGGCCGTTACCTAGCAACTCAAGCAAAGTCCAGGCCGTTACCTAGCAACCCCAGTAAAACTTAGCTGTTCCCGTTACCTAGCAACCCCCATTTGTAAACGTTGAGTTTTGGGGGCGTGGCCAGCAGCAGCTTATTTGAATTTAAAGTAACAGAAATCCTAAAACAGCTCATTCTGGAAGAAACTCAGAACAGACTCAAATCTCATTGTCTAAAAATGATTTTGAGCAAAAAATGTAAAAAACATTTTATTTTTGCATAGCCTATCCTAACCTGTTTGTGGTCACCTTTAAGTTAACCTCTTCAGACTATGGAGTGTCAGCTAATTTATGTCTGCAAGGGACAAAACAACAGCAACAAGCTTGATAAAATTAGCTTTAATTAGTTTTGTTTACATTCATAAACCAACGTTTGCAGTGGTAAAACTTGTGACTGCTGCTCCTGTTCTGCCAGCACTAACATGGCACAATTGATTTTTAGGACTGAACCAGTGAGGATGTAATGGTGAGTGGATGAGAGAGGGAGGGAGAAGTGAAGTGAGGAGAGAGAGATGAGGACGAGTAGAAGCATCACTGGAGGAGGACAGAGCGGACCTGAACGCTGCCACGTCTCTGAACGAACGCTGCTCCGTCCAACTCATGGTGAGCTGGATGTTACTAACTACTGTGATTAGCTTGGTCATTAGTTTATCTTCATATTATATTTAAAATGATACATTTTTAATGCTAGTTTTAGGTAATGATATAATTTCTCTGGATTTAATACAGGTTTTGTGTTTTGTTGTTTTTCTTCACCTGAATTTTGTATGTATTTGGTATAATTAACACCTTTTAGTTGTAATTTGAGTTTAGATTTCCATCAACAAAGAAATGTAAGCTACAGAAAAAGTAATTAAGTTTGATCTCAATGCAGATCTAAGAAAAATTTTACCATAAATAACATCTGAAAACACTTTGCAAACAAATAGAACAGAATAAAACAGAATAGAATAAAACAGAATAGAATAGAATAGACTTTATTGATCCTCAAGGGGAAATTTGTTTTAAAAAAGTAAATAAGTGTGGTATTGTAAGTAATTAAACATGACTAAATATAAGATAAATGAATAAAGTAAAATAATAACCAGTATGCACATGAAAATGTGTTAATCTATAAATAAATCTAAAAATGATTTCAGAGAAAATTTAGATTTAAAGACACTCAGAGTTTGGGGATTGTATAATCTGATAGCTAAAGGCAGGAATGATTTCCTATTTCAGATAAATCCAATTTACATCCAGATATTTACTGTATTTAGTTAAAATCCAACTCCTGGCAGTTTAATCCAATCAGATTCAGGATCCAGTGGATGATTAGTGCCAATAACTTTGTGTAGATCTCCTTCTCTCTCATCGTTTTGTGGTGTTAAACGCATCGGGGTCCCATTCAGTGTCCTGCTTCACTCGCCTCCCCATTTCTGCTCAGTTTTAATGCAATAGAGACACATAAGGCTTTGGGGGTTGAGCTTTGGGGAGGATCTGCTGTCAACAAGCAGTGGCGTCTCCATCACCCCAGCGACAAACACAATTTTAAAGCACTTCACACTTACACACATTCATTCATTCATTCATTCATTCATTCATTCATTCATTCATTCATTCATTCATTCATTCATCATAACACTTTAACACGTCTGCTTACACCAGAAATGAGGATGATTGGGGGAAACAGGAAAAATACTTTTCTGACTAGATCTTGTATTTCAGTTTGGTAACATAAACTAAAATACTGAAGTTTTTTCCCTGAACTGTAGAAAAAATGTTTATAGCTTAGGGTGAAATACCAGAAGCTGTGGTTGCCAGAAAGTTACCGTATAAATACATACGCATTTGGTAAATATTACTGCATGAAATTGATCAAACTGATCAATTAAGATAAGATAAGATAAGATAATTTTTATTAGTCTCCCATAGGAGAAATTCATCTTGGAAGCAGGGGCAAAGCTGC
>CAEGAG010261597.1:0-16346 GCA_903067065.1 Brachyrhaphis terrabensis | reverse complement strand
CAGATCATGTTGTCAGTGATGGCGGTCGGTCCATAGCCGCTACATTTACACTGTCTGTTGCCCACAACCGGTATCTTCACTTCCATGAGGTTTTGAGGAGATGGAAGAGGAACTGAGGAGACACAGATTCAGAGTACAACAATTTAAAGACTGCGGTAAAGCTAGCCACCTCTTCGAAAAGCCAGCCCGCACACGATATGCACGTACGCGACAGCTCAAGACGTTATGGTACCCCCATCTACCTGCTGTTTTCACAATAAAAGTGCACATCCAGTTTATGTTTGATCTACTGCAAGAAATTAAACATCAGCTGTGGATGACATTTGCTGGTGTTGTTCTAGAGCAGGGGTGTCAAACTCCAGTCCTCAAGGGCCGGTGTCCTGCAAATTTTACATGTGCCTCTGCTGCACCACACCTGAATAGAATAATTAAGTCATTAGCAGGACTCTGGAGAACTGATCTACACAAGGAGGAGGTAATTAAACCATTTCATTCCAGTGTTTTGTACCTGTGGCACATCTAAAAACTGTAGGACACCGGCCCTTAAGGACTGGAGTTTCACACCCCTGTTCTAGAGTGTTCCCTCTGCCACCCAGAAGTGACAGAAGTTACTGGAAACAGAGAGTTTTTCAGCATTTCTTAATGTCCCCAATTATTTCCGATACATTATTTCTTTTAGCAACTGCATAAATACAAAGTCTAAACTTGAAACCGCTGGAAATCTACTTGCAGCAGATCAAACATGAACCGGATGTCAGCTTTTACTCTGAAAGGAGCCATAACGTCTTGTGCTGTGGCTCACGTGAAAATCGAGTGCGGGCTTTTTGAAGAGGCGGCTAGTTGTACTGCAGTGTTGACAAGTTTCAGTCCTTGAAAAAGTTTCCAAACTAGGGAAGAAATAGGTTTGAACTATCAGTTTGGTAAATAGGAAGGACAACATTAAGTTTTATTAGTGATGCACGTTCTCCATTAGGGTGTGAAAAACAAACATACAGGAAATGTTGCCAAGGAAACACAGGTGTACTTTAACTGAGTAGTCAGAGGAGAGACTACTGTCATGTTAGTCAGTCATTTAAAATCTCACCACCAGATCCAATGTTGCCCCAGCCGGTGACCCAGGAGTCGATGCCGCTGTAGAAGGTGCTGTCCGCCGCCGCCAGGCAGACCGGCGAGATGTAGTTGTTGAACGTTACGGCTGAGGAGAGCTTTATCAGGGCGATGTCGTTGTTAGAATCAGCAGAGTTGTAGTCAGGATGAACAATGATCAGCGCCGCTGTCCGACTCTCTTTGTTTGGGTTGTTTCCCTGCTGAGTCTGAAGGCCCAGATACACGCCGCTGATAGCGGACGGGTTGCCACTGAGCCCATCACGTTCAGAGACAGAAAAGTCAGCAGTTTCAAAAACAAACCAGATAGCAAGTGATGGTAATTCAACATTGAATTATGGTCAGAAAGTTCGATTTTTGGTTGAGGTCGACGATTGATGGTGGATCAACCATCAATCAATCATCCAATTCTAGCCAAGTAACCAATGTTGATAAATCAATGTTGTTTTGTGATCGAATTCTAACAACTGAAATTCCAACATCTGATCAATGTTGAATCAATGGGCCGGTCCAGAGTTCAGGGCCCACTATGAAGTCTGGACTCAGTCAAAGTCACTTCAGGGGTCAGGGGTCAAGGTTGGGACAGAACAGCCCTGGGTCGTAACTTCACATCCAAAATTGCGGACTGGTCCCTGTTTAGGCAACAGATTATTTTAAAGGTACAGTAGAGGTATTTCTGATGGAGATATTTGTTGGAGAAATGTGTTTTGTTATGACTTGTTGAATTCAATATAATCCCACATGTTCAGCGAAATAAAAATTATTTCAATACTTTACTTTTGAAAAGTTGTTTATTCTATTTTTGCGACAGACAGATCGCTCTGTGAACTTTACCATATTTCCAAGATGGCAAAAAATAGCCATTAAAATGTTCTAATAATCAATTTATCAGTTTATTTGACTAATAGAGACATGATATTTACCCATAAAACCATCTGTTATATGTCACAAATACTGCTTTTTAAAATCACCTCCATTTTTAAAGTGAAATCATTTTACATCATAAAAGCCCAATTTTTATTCCAACATGTTAATATCTTCATTGAAGATTTGAAATTTGTCTTGGATTTGTGACATTTTGTTTTTTCCTCAGTTTATGATTATTTTTATTTCTTATTTTTCTGCTCAGTTTATCAAACTTTTTATTATTAATGTGCCTTGTCATGATATTTTCTTTGAATTTTCTCTAAAGACGGAAAAAACAACAGAAAATTGCCATAAATCTGCCTTTTAACTCAAAACGCCACATGCAGCAATGAATTATGGGTAATACACTTCGCCAAAGTCCATAAAAATGGAGAAGGGCGGATGAGGAGAATGTGGGACACACTGCGACCTTTAACCTCTAACATGAACGAGGGAGGGAGAGGTCTGGACCGGCCGATGTATGGTGTTTGTCGCAGCCCTTGTCCTCTTAGCTCTGGGTCAGAACATTTTATAATTGAGCCTTGGTTTATCACATCTTAAATTCAGCTCTATATGTTGAGGACAGTGGGTTGTGATTCCTTTCTGTACATTTTCTTATTTTTCTGTAAATATTATTACTGACTGTTTGTTCATAATGTGTTGACATCTACAGTCACTACCAGCACCAGCAGTTAGTGATGGGCAAATGAAGCCTCATGAAGCAATGAAGCTTCCCGGCCCATTGCTTTGCCCAAAGGTACATACCTCGGTGGTTCATTCATTTCTCACTAGTGACATCTGCTGGTGAAACTGTGACAGGCTTGTCACTCAAAGAGACAGGCTTAAAAAAATAATAAATGCAGTATTGTCACAAAGTTTTTATCAAACTCATGTTTAGTAACAGGAGAGTCAATTAAATCCTATTTAACTAAAGTATTTGTAGCCACTCCTGGTATATGTTGACTGTTATTGGCTGTTTTCTTTTGTCATCGACTGATTTGACAATAAAGACATTTGATGTTTCAGTGTATTCAGAGTGCAGTTGTTGTTGGGGCAGACAGTAATCTTTGAGTTTTGATTTGTCTCCTGAAAAACTAAAATTCTTCTTCTTGGATTCCTATTGGCTCTCTGATCTGATCCCTGATATCTTTACTCTTCAGGCCAGAATTTGACTCTTCCAACAGCTTTAAGTCTGTTTCTGCTGTGCTAGACTGATAGATCTTTGCAGAACAAAGAAATAGTGGAAATCATTTCAAGAAGGTGATAATTTTGGAGGTGAAGGGGTTCATTATTTTTATTTAAGAATCTTGTGATCGATCATCTCAAAGTTTTTCCAGATGTCAGATTTTTTCCCTCTTGCTGGCTCCATTTCAGTCAAGTTTAGTTGTTTAGCACATTTCAGCAACAATGCAGCTTCAAAGTGTTTTATATAAAAAAATAACACACAAATATAAAGTCACAAAATATAACATAATCAACAATTGAGAAAACAGGTGACAAACTGTTGTGTTTTCTTGTTCAGTACTCATCTTTAAAATGAACAACTTATTTAGACAGCTGTGTCTAAATAAGTTAGACACAGCTGTCTAACTTATTTTGGTTAGACAGCTGTGTTCACTATACTGCTAACGTTCAGGTTATCAACTTCTTCTCTACTTAGAACAGTGCTGCCTACACACAAGAACTCGCTCACAATGCCCCCAGTGGACAACAGCAGTACAACATGCACATAACCAGAAAGTGACAGGATACAGAACTCGTAGCTGTACCTTTCAAAGTAAATTAGGAAACATGAACACATAACACAAAATAACTCAAAGACAAGAAAGATGAGAGCATATTCTAACACAAACATTACATTTTGATGAGTCCCATCATCAAAATCATTAATACACATGAACTATAAAAGGTTCCTTTCATCACGCTTTTATTTTGAAAACCGACACGCAAAATGGAGCAGTCACGTGACCCATGCAATGCGAGGCTTCGTTTGTTTTCAGTCACGTGGTTTTTAGCAAAAAAAAAAAAAAAGCCTAGAAGAAGAGGCTTCATTGGACACGCCCCCTTTTTACTCGATACAAGCCTCGAATCCTGGATTCAGATGGACCATCACTACCAGCAGTGGAGCGCTCCACTCCCCGTTACAGAGTCGTTTGTTCCAACCAAACAGCCACTTTGCTGCTGACTTGAATTCCACTTTGAGTTTTTAAAGTGCGGCGGGCCGATTGTTTGGTCTGGGAGAGCAGGTGGTGGACAAGGAAGTTCAGGACTGGCTGCTGCAGGTGGGCTGTAAATTGTTTTAAATCACTTGTTTTTCAGTTTTTATTATGATGTGCTTAATGATGTGCTTAGCTGTGCCTCTGTTCCAGAACAACTGATTCAGATGATTGAATGACCTTCTGTTAATCACCACAGAATGAATCCAGGTGTGGCAGAAAGGAAACACCTGAAACATGTAAGACAGGAGAAACACTGACCTAAACCTGCTGATTCAGTCTGTTTATTATTGGGTTGGTAACTGGTTAAACTGGACTGTTACTACTGGTGTGGAATCTTTGTCAGCATATGGATATTTTTGAATGAATTTATTTGTAAATGTTTGAGGTTAATGGAAGATTGAACCAGTTACTTGATGGAAGTTTATACTGTAAATAATTTTTCCAACTACAATACAAATTACCTTTTGCATTATTTTTCTGTGTTAAATCATCCCTGATCCTCCCTGAGTTTTACCTTTTGGTTTTCTGATAAAACAGAACTTTATTCTAAATATTGATTCCCTCATTTTAACGAGTGCAGCATCATAAATGCTACACAATGCTGCAGCTTGATGGGTAAATGGAATTGTGTATGTCAACTAACATTAAGATAAATATTAATGAATATTCATTAGCGTGACCTTATTAATTTAACTGAGTACATGGGGAACCGTACGCTTTGTGTTTGTTCTATAACCAGTACACTATTTAATATTTCAATGTCTTTCAGAACTTTTGAAATGTTTCTCATCTTTCTAAGCGGCGCCTTCCTCACTCTGACCTGTTTCCAGCTGCTGCTCAGCAGTTTGACCCAAAGCTGACTGACTGCAGGGAAACTGTCAGGAAGTGGCTTCATTAGGCGCCACAACTGGAGGAAAACATCCAGGAACCAAAGTGACGCCAACCAGAGTCAGACCTGGGTTAGTCCAACTCGTCCTGTTTCCTGGTTCATCCAGAACAAGCTGAACCTCCTGGAGGCTGTTCTTCATGGAGGACAGACTGATGTTCTGACTGTCAAATATGTTTACAGATCTATTCCTGTTTTCTTAAATAAAATGTGAGATTAATGCCATGTTGTCATTTTTTTAGTTTTTGTTCACACATTTTTGGAAATATGGTGATGTAAGATAATTATGAATAACATATTACCCATCATCTGCCAATAAAATAGTGTTTTGCACCAGTGAAGAAACTTTTTATGGTATGTTATGGTGTAGACCTAAAAATGTACATGAATCAACATTGATTCCTTAACTTTCATTCAATATAAATCAACACAAATGTGCCTGTAGCTCCACAATCAGATGATGGTTAAATCAACATTGATAAGGTGTCAGTTATGGTTGAAACAATAACGTTGTTTCAACATGTGAGCTAACCCTCACCCTATTTCGTTTCAATGTCAGTCTTCAATGTTGATTCTGTCATATTTTGCTATCTGGGAAACCAGTTTGAACAGTAAAGTTGTTTTTTTCAGACAGAAGACTCCTGCTTAGATCAGACGGATTAGATTGCTTACCTTGGGACGCAGTGAGCTGCGGTCAGAACCCACAGGTTGTTGATCAGAGATCCTCCACAGAAGTGACCCGAGGAGCCGTGCAGACTGACCTGCCAGGGCCACGACCCTTCAGGAGCCACCGCTCCTCCAACAATCCTGGTGTTTAGTGCTGGTTGACCACAACCTGAGGACACATGGACATCTCATCACTTCTGGAGGATCTGCAGACCAGGACAGTCAGAAATCGACTGAAATGTCCTGACAACCTGACATGAATGCAGAGCCGAGTGACTATGAATGTTTACAAGGAACCTTTCAAAATAAATGGAGCACATTTACTGTAATCTACTTTTTAATTCTGCTTGATTGAGTCCAATGTCTGACTCCTCCACCAACCTGGAGTTACTGCACTGAATGAAGAACCAGGATGTCCAAACCAGTGATGTACCAGACATTTACTGGAAGTACTGGGTTCAAAGTCATCTCAGTTGTGATGAACTGAGATTAGTTTCTTCTGCCTGAATTTGTTATTTAATATAGATGTGATATTTTTTTATTCACAAGAACCTAAAGATCATGTAATATTTTGTCTGAGTTACACAGTAACTCAGTACATCAGTAGCTTTGGTACCAAATACAATTTTTCTTGAGTATTTTCTTGGTTTATCACATTTAACGTGAAAGTATTGATGGTCTTAGCTTAGTCGCCTCTGCATGAATGTCAGAGTTCAGATCTGGTTTCACTTGAAGGAATCGATCAGAAAACACCAAGAAGACCCAGACAGGAAAGTTAGGATGGAGGAACTCAGATAAAATATTTCCTACCTGAAATCTGAGAAGATGATTCTGAAAAATGAAAGGGAGTTATTTTTAATTAATTGTTCCTACAGTAATTTTATTGTGAACTCAACACGATTGATCTGAACTTGGCTTTAAAGAAATTCTGGTACCGGTTCCTGAAGAACCAAAGACCCATCGAAGCCTGGACTGGGTCATGGCCCGTTACCCGACCCAGTCAGGCAGTTCAGTATCTTCAATACGACGGAAGAACGTTGTGCTGCTGAACGTTCAGGATGTTTTTAACTAGCAAACACGTCAGAAGGTGGAGACATTGGATGGATTAACTTTGACTTTTAACCCTCTAACTAAGGCTTGTAGAGACTTTGGTCATTTCTCTGAGCTTTATGCTCTGACCTTTGACCTTGGGCTGAATCTGGTGGGATATCTGAGATGTTTTCCTCTGTGGAGGATGATGGATGTCTGGAGATTCCCTTGCAGTTAATAGAACCTTAAGATCCACCAAGAAACTTCAAACTAGCAGCAGGTGAGTCTGGGAACCAAAACCTTCAGGACCGTCGGGCCCCAGGGCTGGGTCCTCTCCACTCTCTTCCTGTCCCTCTAGGCACTAACGACTGGACCTCAGCGAGGTTCAGACATGACTCCACCGCTCGGATCCATCCAGGACATACAGGTCAAAGGTCAGGACAAGGTCAGCTAGCATCTCTGCAGACCCCACACATCCTGGACATGAACTTGTTTAGACTTTAGCCTTCAGGAAGCGCTAAAAACTTTAACAAAAGTCCTTAATGATTGGTTTTAAATGTTGATTTTGTGACCAAATCTAAAATCATCCTTCACTTTTATCTACAGCAACAGTTTGACTCTAACCAATGTGATAAACATAAACATTACATCATCTATTCTTCTGACTAGAATAGTATAGATTTATCTATTTGCTCTCTTCCTATTGGCTGATCAGACCCTCATGGTGGCTCCTTTTCCAACAATAAACTTCTGATAAAAGTTAAACCTTTAATCTACTTCAATTTCTTTTGCATTTAAATTTCACTTTTTAGCCATAGTAATGGTCTTTAGAATCAATTTATTTTTACTTTAATCTTTAGAAAATAAACTAATAATAATAAAGTAATGGATCTAATTAATCATCAATTTTAAGTGAAGTGAAAGAATGATCTCAGCTGAGGCTGATTGTGGTGCTGAATATTGAAGTAAATTATGTATTTTAACATTAACTGCTGCTAACATTCCCAGATTAATGGTTAATCATTAATTAATCACTAATCATCTTTGTTATTGTTGATGTCTTTCCATTTTGTTCAGTTGCAGCATCTTTGAAGGTGAACCTGTTTGACTTAAGATTAAACTCAGGAATGTTTCCTTGTGTGAGGAACAGTCTGAACTAGTTCTAGGAAAAATATTTGTTTTAGTCATTTGGTTCATAAATAGAAACCAGTTCCTGCCAGACCAACAGAACTTGTTTTATATCTGACTTTGAATCTGTCAGCTGGTCTCTTGTCTCTTCTTTGTAATACATTTTTAAACAGTTTTGTATTTAGAGCGTAATAAGCTTCATGGTGACAAATGTTCACTAAACACCTGGAGTTTCTTCTTCAGCTTTAAATGTCAAAAACAGCAGAAACTCTCATATTCTGACTAAATCAATCTCTGCTCATTTATAAATATGATTTATCTTCACATTCATGTTAAAATAAAAAGCAGCCAATCCGACTTTATTTGTAAAGCAAAGAACAAAAATTTAAGCAAGTAAAACATTTCAATATACAACTAATATGATCAAAAGTTCAAATAAAATAGAAAGTAAAGCAGCAACAAAAAAACTGAACATAAAGAAAATCCAAACAGTTTAATAATCTTATTACCAACAGATGATTTTTATTCTAATTTTAGGTCAGAGAAAAATTTTTTCAGACTCTTTCAGGGACTTCTGATGCAATTTCAGATACATTTTAGCAAAAACATTTTTTTCTCTGTTATGCAAAGAGCTGCTAGTTAAAAATTACATTTTTACACAAAATCTAAATTTTAGCTCCAACCAAATTTAGAAACCAGAAAATTGTTTTTCTATATGTTTGTGGATAGAAAATTCATTCAGTGGGAAAAAACTTTAACTTATTTGTAACCAGGAAAATAATTTCTGTTTGATAAAATCAGAATCATTTGAAGATGATTAAACTCTATTTTCTGTCATGTTGTTACAGATGAAGCTGATTGGTGGAGCCGATGCAGGTGAGATTCCTACCTTGAGTAAACAGAGTCAGCAGCGCCGCCACGCAGATCGCCTTGTAGAGCGCCATCTCTGGAAGTTAGCGTGGGCTGCTCTGCTGCAGCCTTAAGAACACCTGGCCAACAACACGCCCTCACCTGTCCCTCCTCCCAGCACACGCCTCAGCCACTTCCTGTCTGCAGTCGTACTTCCCCTGAGCTCCAGACTACATGTTGGCCTGTATGTGATTTATTGACAGGTTAAACACACCTGCCTCTCAGCTTCATTTACGCACCAGACGGGGGTGAAACGTAGGCGAGTCTAAATGTGACCGACTGATCTCAGACCAGCTGAACGATTCGTTATTTAAAATGCTGCAGCAGAACATGCAGAGTTTCTCCCAATGAAATACGTTTATTTTAGTTCTTTTAATGCTTGCCTTTCTTAAGACTTTATAGATGGTTTTCAGGTATTAATCTTCCGATAACATAATTATCAAGTGATATTTTCAAATTTTTTGTCAACTTATAAACATTTGAAGTCAAGAACCATCAGGGAGCGCTGGATGTCCACCGGGTCTAGCAAGTTCACTGGGGAACCCAGAACATGGTGGTGGCAGCTTCATGCTGCAGGGAGGGAAGATGTTAGAACGAAAGCGAAAATAAATGAGAAATTCAGAACAAACCTGAATGAAAACCTGCTAGAGGCGAAAGACAAGAAAAACAAACAAGTGTGAATTTTAGCTTCTGAGTGTCAGTCAGAGTGACGCAGCATTTTGATGCTGCAGAACCGCAACGTCATTCACTGAGAGAAATCTTGCTCATTACACACACACAGTTAGAGCATGAAAAAACATGGCCGCCTGCTCAGTCAGCAGTTACTAATTAAACCCGACTGACAGATACCCTCTCATGTTCTAGTTACGTGTTTTTTTTCTGCTCTGTGTGAAAACGTCTAACGATGATTCATGAAGGAAAAGCCGAGCGTCTGAGTTTCCGGTTCTGGGAACCAGGCCGGTTTAGCAACCGACTATAAAGAACGGTTCTGAAAAGAGGACGAATGAGAGCCGAGTACCGGTACAGAACCAAGGCATGAAGGGAAAAGACCCGACTTCTCTGGTTCCTGGTAACAAATCAAACATCTTTCCATGTTTGAGCCGAAGCTCTGAAAGCAAAAGCATTTTCCTGATGATTCATCCAGATGATCTGATCTACATGAAAACCAGTTCATCTGTGACCGACTGAACCAACCAGCTGAACTGGTTCAACACGGCTGATGAACAAACTGTTCTTTGTTCAGAACATCAGACAATAAAGCTGATTATATCTCATCACACCGAGTGTTTGTGCATAAATCACAGGTCAGCATCTGAAGACTTTTTACCTCACAGGATCATTTCAGACCAAACTTCACCTTCATGTCACATCATTACATAAAAACAGCAACTTTCATTGGCTAAAATCAGGCGTTTCCACCTGCAGAGAAATAATTATTTCTACTAAAGTCAGAAGTTTACTCAGTAAAACTTTATTTCCTTCAAGCTTCTTTTACTCATTTTTCCTGGCAGAATTATGAATTAGTGGAGTTTAAACTATTAAAGTAAATCCTGATTAAAGAGAGAATAAATTATCCAGGTCATGAAAAATAAAAAAAAGATGATATCAAATAAATCATTAGGAAAAGAAAGTTTGAATAAAAGGAGTCCAAATCCTGATCCTCTTGAAACGACCTGCTCCAGGTTTTATCCGTTCTTCTGGACCAGCAGGAGGCGCTGGAGGACCGGGTTTTAATTAATATTTTAATTTATTTTACAGGATACAAAAAACTATTAAGATTAAAAATCTCTTTTCTCTTGGGAACAAGGAGCTGCAGCTGAAATGATTTCAACTAGAAACCAGTTAACCAGTAACTGGTAACCAGTAGCAGGTAACTGGCAACCTTTGTGCTTCTGCACCCGGACCGGCTTCCAGGGTTCTGGTTCTGATCTCTGGGATGTTTCATGTTTTCCATGATGTCACACAAGGAAGCAGCAGCTACAGATTTCGTAACTGAACCAATCAGAGGCTTTCAGAGTCATGACATCATCATCTGTGTTTCTCCCCGGTTTTTGTATGTAATCTTGTGACTTTGAACCTTTAACTGGGTCGCGATTCTTGTAAGTATGTAATTATTCTGGGGGTGTGCTGTGGTGGCGTAGGGGATAGCGCAACCCATGTTTGGAGGCCTTGAGTCCTCAATGCGGCCGTCATGGGTTTGATTCCAGGACCAGCGACGGTCCGGGAATTGGATGAGATGAGAGACATGCCCCTCTCTCATCGCAAGGAGAGGGGCATGAATCTCATCTCTCCTTGCCCCTTTCCTGTCAGCCTACTTTCAGATAAGGGACACTAGAACCCACAAAGACCCCCTGGTGGGGTAAAAAAGAAAGAAGTAATTATTCTGAATAAACTAATTATGAGTCTGATAACTCTGGAGTTTTACCTTTACCTAGTAGAAACCAAATGGTCCAGATCACATAACCGGTTCTGAGCCGACTGGTTTATGCTGAAACCAGTTTACTATAAAACCAGAATAATATCCGAACCATCATGTTAATGTTTTAAACTCCCAACATAGCCCGACCCATGTTTGGACGCCTTGAGTCCTCGACGCAGCCGTTGCAGGTTAGATTCCCAGACCTGACGATATTTTCCACGTCTTCCCCCTCTCTTTCCCCCCTTCCTTTCAGCCTACTGTCATATAAGGGACACTAGAGCCCACAAAAAGCCCCCTGGAGGGGCAAAAAACAAACAAAAAAACTCCCAACATGATTTATGACCCAAAAGATCAAACCCTGACCTCTGACCTCCCACAGCTACATTTCAGTCATTATTCAGAGCAGCTGCAGAATCATGGCAGAATACAAATGCACACCACACTTTTCAGATTCTATAATGTACAACCAGTAATCATTTTCCTTCACATTTTATGTATTTATTCTTTGTGCAATTCTGCCACATAAAACCCAGAACAATAAAATCAAATGTTTAAAGGGTGCTAATACTTTTGCAGGAAGCTCAGGTACAGCCTAGAGCGCCCCCTGCTGGACATTACCAGTTATTAATGACGAACAGGAGATTTTTAAATGAACTTAAAACATTTCAAATGTTTAAGTTTTAAACCAGAGATCTGCCTGGTGAAGAAGGCCTCCATGTTGGGATCCAAGATGGCCGACACCGCTGCACCTTCATCACCGGAGGGCGGTGTTCCAGGGTCCGGTTCTAGGTGCTTCCCTGCAAAACCTGCTGAGAAGCCATCGACCAAACGGGTCCTGGTCCAGTTCTGTCGGTCCGGTTCTAGGTGTTTTGCTGTAACCGGACCTCTGGGCTTTTGTCTCTCTGGACGTTGCGTTATAATTCTGGTTCCAAACTGCAGAAAGTTTTTTTTTATTTCCAGCTTTTAATAATTAATGTGAAGAAAAACATTAAATTTTCATCTGAAATGCGTCAATAAATGAAGAAAGAACTTTTATTCTGAAGCTTGAAGGAACCAGAACCGAGTTTTACCTGAGAACATTTATTCTATGAAAATATTAACAGATTATTAACATTTATTTACAGTCCGGGTGATGAAGACGAGCAGCTCCTCTTCCTCACTTCTTGGACAGCTTGGCCTGTTTGTTCTTGGGAGGCGCCCACTTGAGACACATGGTGTCCACTGTGGACAGACAGAGGACATCAGAGACAGGAAACCGTTGAAGACATTTTACTGTCTGTCCATGTCCCTGCTTGACAGACAGAGAGGACAAGGTGTCCGCCTGCTGCATGCCATCAGGTCTAGAAATGCGTAGAAACATCTAGATATTTCTATGCGTTTCTCCCAGCAGACACTGTCCATGCTCTTATTGTGAAGGTCAGAGGGTAGTTTTCCTGTAGGGGGCCGTCCCGTCCCGTCTTAGTCTCCCACCCCTCCGGCTCACCTGTGATGGGCGGCTTCTTGTACTGGGCGCTCTTCAGATGCTCCTCCACTAGTTTGGGCGTGACGCAGATGACGTGTTGCCCCTTCCAGTACTTCACCATGTTGAGCGACTGCAGCGTGCTGATGATGTCACTCTGAGTGATGCTGGTCATCTGGCTGGAAGACAGCAGCGGGTCAGCCGGTTCTGGTTCTGCCGGGAACCGGGTCGCTCGGACCAGAACTGAAACTATTTTAAATGTAAATATTAAATCGCAATAAAAAGCCGGTCATGTGATCCTCTCTAATTTGAGCTCCTCTGAGGGTGTGGTAACTTTCTGAAAGTCTGAGTCTGCACAAAGGGTCTTGGACCCCCCTCCCGGTGCTGGACCGACCTGAGGTCCTTGATGGACAGCGTCCCCCTGAAGTCCCGCAGGATCTCCAGCAGTACCCAGGACCAGTAGCTCCGGTAGCTCAGCTTGCCCAAATCCGACAGCGGCTTCTCCGGCGAGCCGACTGCATTCTCTAGCTTGGACAGCTCGTAGCCTGCAGAACCAGAACCAGAACCAATCAGAACCAGAGGGTAAAGTCCTACCCGGCCCTCAATGGACCCAAAACCAAAGGTGGGTTCTGTGATGGGTTAAGCTAAACCTCAACATCAATGTTTCATGTTAATACTCTTTTCCTTCCAGAGTGGAGCAGATCAGCAGCAGGTTGACCTGATGTCATTAATGCTACACCGACCTTTGACCCAGAGCAGATGGTTGGAGACAGGACTCCAGTTAAATGTAGCAGCGCTAACAGTAGCAATGCTAGCATCAGGTCAGTAGTCTCAATTTCCTGGTTGGATTTGTTGATTTTTATGAAATTAATTTAAGATCCATAAAATCTTCAGAATTATAACCTTTACATTTCTGAGGTAAAGAAGTTAAGCGGATTAAATTGTTAATATATTTTACTATTAGGGAGGTTCTGTAGCACCAACGGTTCAGGTAGACAGAACCCTAAAGCCAGCCCTGACCCTTGACTCACTGAAAGCTATGAGGAACTTCCCGTAGCCTCTGCGTTGGTACGGCGGCAGAGTCAGAATACACGCCACGTTGTTCCCATCTGGAGATTCCTTTTCCTGCAGAAACAAAACAATCAGACCTGATTATTACCATAATGGTGTCTTAATGATTCAAAGACCTGAGCAGAACCACTGGACCAATTGGTACCAGAACCCCTGCAGAGCCTTCAGTTTGGCGTGGTGAATCTTAAACCGGCTGACCGTTGGTTATTTCATAATTCTGATTTTATTCATTAAATCAATTGTTTGCTGCAGCGGCATACCTTGGAGAAATAGCCGACGATGTGCGCTCCCTGCTTGGTGACTTCGGTCAGGATGTAGAAGATGAACGGCTCCACATCAAAGTAAAGCGTCTTATGGTCCAGGAACAACTTGGCCAGCAGGCACAGGTTCTGGCAGTAGATCTGAGGACAACAGTCCAGTAAGACACCGCCGTCCCCAGGACGACCACCAGAGGACAAGCTCACCTTGTGGTCTCGGCCGTCCACCTCGTAGACGGAGATGTTGCTCCTGCGGTAGATCTCCTTCCCTGGAGGCTGCCTCCACTGGCAGTGAGACTGAGGAGGAGAAGGTCAAAGGTCAGCTCTGCTGAGGAAACTGCAGCTTCTCCAGGCTGGACTTGCTTTGACCCCAACAGGGTCATGTGACCAGGGTCAAAGCAACGGCTAGACTCACCAGGTGGTGTCTGAACGTTTTCTCGTACTTCATGTACTTCAGGCAGAACTCGCAGATCCAGAGCTTGGGCTGCTTCCCATAATCCTCTGGGAACGGAGAGAAGTACCAGGCATCGATCTCAAAGTTCCCGATCTGGATCTTATCCACGTACTTCACCTTGGTGATCTGAGGAGACGGAGGAGTGAGGAGGAGACCTCCACCCTAGCAGTTTATCGGGGCAGCACAGGTAGTGGGAGGTACGCACCGCCTCATGCTCCTTCTCCAGAGCAGCTGTAGTCGGGTCCATCTCGGCGTAGGTCTGGGTGGAGAGAAAATTTGTGTTAGGTGAAACCGAAACTGGCATCTCTGCAGACAGCAAGAGGCGCCACCTTCTGCACATGGTTGATCTCATCATGCTTCCTCTTCTGGTTGCGCGTGATCTTCCTCTCAGGCTGATCACCGAGGTCTCCGACTCCTCCAACCTCAGAGTTTTTCCTCACGGCGTCCTTCACCGTCTTGGTGAGCGCCAGCCGGTTCTTCCCCACCCACTCGTCCAGGCGCCGGTTAACTGCAGTCCAAACGTCAAACTCTCAGTCCCTCTGAAGGACAGGTGATGGCGCCGGTTCTGCTCAGATACTCACATCCTACATAGTGGACATAGAACTCCTCCCGGGCCTCCTGCTCGTTGAGGCGGGACTGGATCACCTCGGCCATGTCTACAAAGCAACACACTCAGTCAGGAGCAACATCAGAGAACATTAGACACTCCCCACACCTGGATACACCTGGACACACTCCATAAATGAAATAAATAAAGCTTTTCTTTAAAAAGGTCACTTTGATATTTAAATCCATTAATGAAATAGATAGATTTGATTATCTGAAGGAATATTTAATTATTTATTTTCATATTCCAAAATTTCTTGATATATTTAATTCAGTGGTAAAATTGACATTTAATTAATGGGACATTTACACATGTAAATAGTTATTAGGTATTGTTATTAAATTTCGTTACCCCTCACTCTATAACTAAGCACCATTATAAATCTTTTTGCAGCTTTATTGTTCAGATTTATTAGAAGCAGCTCATTAACTCTTCTGTGAGACTACGAATCGGACGCCAACTTCGGCCTCATAAACAAAAACAATTTATTTCAACAAAGACATTTTTTATTCGTCACCAACTAATATCCAAACCGTTATATGTTTGAAATAAGCTTATTGTACAGAGCGATGATTCTATAAAAGCTGAAACACCTCTAGCTTCGGATAACATAATATATAAATATATTATTTTCGTTTTACATATTTCTGTCTCAAACAATGAAAGATTTTCATCAAAACTAAATCAGAGATGGAATTCAAGCGTGTTTTCACTTACGCCATGTTTTATCGGTTCTTTGACACAAATACGTCTCTCCAATTTCCACCGACACTTCTTGCTCCTTGCCGATGCCTATCTCGGCGCCTTCAACCGGTGTGAGCTGGTCACTCGAGCCCCCGGCTTCTCGGGGCCTGCCCAGGCCCTCCGTCTCGTCCTCCTCCCCGCCGCTGCCGTTGTACGAGCACGCAACGGGAACGCTGCTGTCCAGGTCTCCCCGCTCGCTCTCCGTCCGGCTGGAATCCACGTCCACGTCCATGCTGGGCTCCGAGTCCTTGTTGCTGCTGCAGCTCTTCCCGCCAGTCATATTACTTGGACTACTGGAACTACGACTCCGCGCAGCCGCAGATATTGCTCCGCCCACAACCTAAACATGGGAGGTTTTTCTTCTTCGTTTATATTTTTGTGGTGGTTGGTAACCAGGGAAAGCATCTATACCGCCACCTATTGGACTGTAAAATGTTACTGTACACACACGCCCGCACCCCTCCCATATATATATATATATATATATA
>CAEGAG010261578.1:0-21068 GCA_903067065.1 Brachyrhaphis terrabensis | reverse complement strand
AATGCTAAATGCTGAGCTTCCTAACCAGACGCTCCGGTCCGTAACTCTTCAACTCGCTGCCAGCTCCGGTCAGAAAGACACTTTTAGTTCAGAGTCCATGAGATGATATTCAGAAAGGATTTTTTTTATTTTTATTTTTTTCCCACCAGGGGGCTTTTTGCGGCTCTAGTGTCCCTTATTTGACAGTAGGCTGACAGGAAGGGGTAAGGAGAGGGGAAGACGTCGCCGGGTCCGGGAGTCGAACCTGTGACGGCCGCGTCGAGGACTCAAGGCCTCCAAATGTGGGTCGCGCTAAGCCCTACGCCACCATCGATGAACTCTTTGCTTAAAGTCTACAATGTCTGCGCATGCGCACCAATCAGGGCGTTAATTATAACCTGTCAAATGACCGACGGGCTTCAAATGTTCCGGTCTTTAAAAAAATAACCGGTCAAATACGGAAAATATTCCGTTAACGCGACCTCTGATATTGATAAAAAATTACTTTTAGAAGTTAGATAGTTCACTAAAATATTTACACGACAAACTAAATACTTGGTAAGATTCTGTGTTTTTGCAGTGTTAATCTGTATGGCAAGTCATTTGGGCCAAAAACACATCAGTAAAAGAAACCTCATGAAAATTCAAATTTCTTTTCAGTAAAAACTGTAAAAATGGGCAGTTGATCCAAATGGATGCAAAGTTCTGTAAATAGTTCTGCACTGGTTCCATTTGGACTTCTCTGTCCTCCGGCGCTCCCTGATGCCACCAGTTTGATGTGTGCGGTCAGAACCGGACCTCCAGCTGCGAGCGGGTCGCTGCTAACGACCAACCAGTCGGATATTTGCTGTGCGAGCTGCTCTAATGAACCCCTCAGATCCAGTTTCAGGGATCTGATGCTCGGCAGTAATTGGAGCTGCTCTCAGTTGGAGCTCTGAGGACTTGAGCAGTTCAGTCTCACTCGCTGCTCGTGTTGTAGTTTAATTAGAGGATCTCACCTCCCCTGGAGTCCTGCTGCTGCCTCTTTGATTCCTCGCTGCTCTGCCTTCATCGCCTCTGTTTTATCTCCCATCATGCATCACTGCTCCCCTCTGGGTGGAGACGGTCACCAGTTAGACAAAAACATCAGGAGCTGTTTTCTCCTCTATTTGTTGCTGTTCAATAAACAACTTTACTGCTGAGCGGATGGAGTGAAATTATCAGCAATAAATTGGATTATTTAGCCTGTTAAAGAGAAATACAGGACTTCATTTTTCAGTCATATTTTCACCATGTTGTTCACTCATCTATAAATGTGTGCAGTTTTAAATTAAATGTATAGTTAGCAAGATAAATATTTAGTTTGCAGCTGAATATTTAGATCCTTTCTAAACACTTACTTAGCAACTATTATCATAGCTAAGCTAAATATTTGTTTTACAAAATATGTAGGTTGAAGTAAATTACTTAGCTATAATCTAAACATTTAGATTTGAGCTAAGTATTTATATTACTGACAAAGTATTTAGTTTATTAACTCAATATTTAACTTCAAGCTAAATGTTTAGCTTGAAGTTAAATGAATGTATTTAGTATATTCAACCTGAACATTTTGTTAGTAAGCTAAATATTTTACTATCTAAGTTAACATCAAGCTCCTTACTGAATAGTTAGCATCATGCTAAACATTTTAGCAAGCTAAATATTTAACCAGCTATGATAAACTTTTGGTTTGATTACGTATCCAGTCATATTTGTCCTGATCCGGTTCGGAGCTGTAGAACGTGTTTCTGGTTCTGGACCTGCCGGTGCCCCGGCAGCGTTTCTGACCCGAACACTGACCCGAACCCTGACCCGGTCGGTTCTGTTAAAGAAGCCACATCAGCAGCCGGTTCTAACCTTTCCAGAACCTGGAATCTGGACGGGATCCCGGCACAGAAACACCAATGTGGCAGCACACACGCCCTGCTGCACCCAACAGTGTCTGAGAAACCACAGAAATCCCAACATAAACGGGACATTTCAGTGGAAGACGGCGAGAAAAGGAGCTGCAGCTGCCGGCGGTTTCTCCCTGCAGAGACGGAAACACGAGTGGAGACAGAAGCAGCAGGATTTAGTGGATCTGAAGGTTTTTCTCTGGCGGAGCAGTAAAACATTTAAATAGACCAAAAACCTGTTTATCCAGACTAAAAGGTGCTGAGGAGTTTTCACCAGTTTAGTTTCCAACCATCACAGTGGTTGTCATGGAAACTGGCTTCAGGGTCCAAATGAAGAGTCAGGAGTAAAAGTTTTAACTGGAATCAAACTGTCAGGATGATCTGAGCTCAGAGTGAAGGAAACAGGACGCAGTCCAACAGCAGCATCACAAACAGATAATCCATAATAATCCAGGGGATTATGCTGCTTCAGTCTGAATTATTACAGTTAGTCAGAGATTTTATGGCTTTAATTGAAGCAACAAATGTCTTTCATTCTTTTAGTAAAATTGGGTCAAAGAACAAAACGAACAGATGGAGGTCAGAACCCGGCTGGAGGTTCTGGATGGATCTCCAGAACATTTGCTAATGTATGCTAACCTCCGTTAGCCTTCGCTAACCTTGGCTAACCTCGGCTAACCTCCGCTAGCCTTCGCTAACCTTCGCTAGCCTTCGCTAACCTCTGCTAGCCTTCGCTAACCTCGGCTAACCTCTGCTAGCCTCGACTTCTATCTTGACCTCATGCAGCTGGCTGCAAACTTCCCATCTGAAGCTGAACCGATTAATCACAATAAATCGGTTAATGAAATAATCATCAACTAACTTAGTAATTGATTAATTGTTAACTGGATTATATAGACTTCAAAAAAACATTTGCTGAAAGAACAACTCAGCCAGTCGGTACTGAAGCCAGAACTGTAGAAAATATAAACATTTTGCATTTAAGATAAAAAAATCTTCTTTGTCTGTAAATCTGTTGGACCCAAATCTCTTTCAGCTCCGTCTGATTCAGGTTCTGGAGAGAAATCTATTAAACACTTTAATTATCAGCCGGTTAATTCTGACCAGAGCTGCAGCAGCTGATTGTATTGCAGTTAATCAATAAATTAATCACCAGATCGGCTCTAGATGTATTGATGATCAACTGAACTTTTCTCATGTTGATGTTTTTAGCTGCAGATTCATCTTTTGCTACAAATGCAGCCTCTCTCCAGAGCTGCAGTAGCTGATTGTGTCGCAGCGGGAAGATGCTCCCTTTCTCCTCTGCGTGTCTAATTGACTTCACGCCTGGTTCTGGTTCTGGTGCTGCCTCTGTGTGTGTGTGTGGGCTGAGGCCGGCTGCCAGAGCTAAAAGTGGGAGCTCTTTGTTTAGAGAGCATGTGTGAGCTTCTGAGAAACAAACCTGCTGAGGAAAATAAGTATTCAACACGTCAAAATGTTGAAAGTAAAAACATTTCTGATATTTTCACCAAGTGTTTGTTAGTAAACCGAAACAAATGAGTTCAGAAATGAAGTTATGTCTGATAATATCATCACCTTTTGCATCCAGTTATTAATCTGCTAATCTAATAGATTAATCACCAGATTAGCTCTGTGTTGAGGAAGGCCTGAGATTTTCACAGGTTGATGATGTTTGGATTTTTTAGCTGCAGGAGATCAAAAACTAAAGGAATTAAATGTTTATTTTATTATTTAAAACAGATTTTTAAAAATCAGAATAACTGATTAATCATCAGAATAACTGATTAATCATCAAAATAACTGATTAATCGTTCCGTTCTCTGAGCGTTAATATTGTGTAATATGCTGGATCGGGTCATCCCGCTCCAGAACCGGGCCTCCTCCTGCTCTCAGCTGTTGTTCAGCTTGTTTACCAGAACCCTCCGGCTGCCAGGCGGCCGTCTCTCTCAGGAATGTTCTGGAGAGTTTCTGGACCCGGGCCAGGCCCAGCACACTGCCTGCACTGTGTCCCGCTCCCCAGCGCCGCTCAGGGCGGATCGGCCCGACCCGGTTCCGGAGCTCAACCAGAGCCTCTGTGCAGCGAACGGCTGGTGTCACGTTTCACTACAGAGTGGTTCCTCTTCAGGATAAAAGATCTCTGCTGCGTCTTCCAGCTGCAGACACTGAGACGTTCTGACGGGTCCAGTTACCAAACGGTACCAGTTAGACGCGACACACCAGCAAAACTTCACCGTTTAAGAAACATCTAAACAACCTGACATGAAAATCTGTTTCTCTTTCTTTGTTCATCCTATTGAAGGTTGAAGCTGTTTGAACGTTTCGACTTTACAGGATGAAAAGTTTTTATTTACTACGACTCTTCGGACTTTAGTCACATTTCAGGCTATTTGTAGTTTAGAAGCATAATAATAGAAAAATAGACGAGTTGATTTAGTAGAAACCAAAATGTTTGGTTGGTTTGACTCTGGAAGAACCGCAGCAGAACCGGGTCAACTGGACGCTGATGAAGATGATGGTGAGTCCATCGTAGGGGGTCGTGTCCTCTGTGTCCATGTCCTCAGCAGCAGGTTGGGGAGGGGCGTCCTGGTCTCCATCGCTGCTGTTTCTATTCCTAGGAGCCAGCTGGGAATGAAGCTCTGCCGCCAGCAGGCTCAGCCGGGCTTAAAGCGGAGGAACGGAGTTCCGCCGGGCCGGGGTCCAGCAGGAGTTTACACCCCGGGGTCAAAGGTCATATCCGGCATGACACAAACAGCTTCCCAAACTTTCCAGCTAGAGACACAGAGAGACGGAGATTCATGAGAAACTCCCAACATTCCAGAAATGCCTCACAGATAACCGAGGGTCCAGGTTCTAGTTCTGGTCCAGACATGTTGGGTTCTGGTTCCGGTCGGCCTCAGCGGTCCGACCTCCGGTGTGTGTAAAATTGCTCCATGAAGCCGTGTTGTTTTGGATCAGAGCCTCCCTGTTGTTCAGGCTGAAAGGAGGGGCCTCAACTGGGGGCCTCACCTGGGGGCCTCAACTGGGGGCCCTCAACTGGGGGCCCTCACCTGGGGCCTCACCTGGGGGCCTCAACTGGGGGCCTCAACTGGGGGCCCTCACCTGGGGGCCTCAACTGGGGGCCCTCACCTGGGGGCCACACCTGGGCCCCTCACCTGGGGCCTCACCTGGGGGCCTCAACTGGGGGCCTCAACTGGGGGCCTCACCTGGTGGCCTCAACTGGGGGCCCTCACCTGGGGGCCACACCTGGGGGCCTCACCTGGGGCCTCACCTGGGGGCCTCAACTGGGGGCCTCACCTGGGGGCCACACCTGGGGCCTCAACTGGGGGCCTCAACTGGGGGCCTCACCCTGTATTGGTGCAGCTGCGGCTCTGGAAGCTCTACAGTGAAGTCGTGTCTGCTGCGGCGCTGCAGCGTCTGTTTACCACGCAGGCTGCATGGCTGGTTCCGATCGGCCCATTCCCCCAATAACATCTGATTATTGTGTCCAATCAGAACCGGTGGGCGGGTCCAGGTCGCTGCAGGACAACAGGACACGGATTCCAGTCATGTCCAGCTGAGCTCCTGCTGCTAAACTTAGCATCAAACAAAACGGCCAGAAAACATCAGAAATAACCTGAGAGAAAATGATGCAGCTCACGTTTCACCACGGTGGTCATTCAGTTACAAACATTTAGTTTGAACTGGAACTAAATGTTTGTATTTAGCTTCAAACTAAATACTGATCTTAGAAACAAAATATTTAGTTACCAAGCTGAATATTTATTTCACAAACTAAATGTTTAGCAAGTTAAGCATTTAGTTTACAAACAAAATATTTAGTTAGGTAGCTAAATGTTTGTTAGCTAAAAAATGGGCTCGTTTTGATCTAAATGTTTAGCTAACAAGCTAAATACTGAGAATACAAGGTCGATATTTGGTTTACAAACAACATATTTAGTTAGCCGACTAAATATTTAGTTTGAAGCTAACTAGCTGGCTTCAAACTAAATATTTGGGTTGAAGCTAAACGTTTAATTTCTAACCTTGCTAGCTCTGATGTAAATATTTAGTTTGGAACTTAGTGGCCAACTGGTGAAAATGCAATTTTGAAAACTGAACTCTTATTTTTTCTTTTATGGACTAAATAATCCAGATTATTGCTGATATTTTTAACTTTACAAATGGGCGCCGGTATAAAATCCCCCGCAGAGCCCAGATGAGCCCGGTGGTTCTGCTGGAAAGGTTCTGCAGGTCGGATGGATTCATGGCAGATGAGTTAAATCCTTGCAGAGGAACCGGTCTGTATTTAATGCGGTTTAATCCGAATTAAAGCTGAAACATTTTATGTAACTTCTGATTAAAAGCACAAATCCGCCGCAACTCTTCACCTGATGGAAGCAGGAGAACCGGTGTTAACGGATCAGCTGCCGCGGGGTCATGTTCAGATTACATCGCTCTGTGTTTAATGCGAGGCGGAACCGAGAAAGTTCTGCTAACGGGCCGGGCCCTCTAATGACAGGCTGGGCTGCGGTCCGGGTATTTGTGTTCACCATGCAGCCGTCCAGAAACAACAAGCTGCACGCCGGAGCGGCGCTGAGGAAGAGGAAGAGGAAGAGGAGGAGGAGGTCTCGGTTCTGACCCGGTTCCTGGATTCTTTCTTCCTCTGACTGGCAGCTGCAGAATCGGATTTACTGAGCGACTTACCATTTGGACCCAGACATATTTCTGGATCTCAGATGAATTTCTGCTGTTTTTAACTGAATTATCTTTCAGTCTGACCATCTCAGCCCGGTTCTGTGAGGTTCTGGTCCGGATCGGTTCGCTGACATTCAGTTATAAAAACGTCGCATATTTTTAAAAAATGACTTAAATTTTACTCCCTAATTTAACACCTTAAAATTGGGTCTCTGTCTCTTTAAGAAGCTCCTGCTCTGGTTGAAGCTCCGCCTCCAGGTAGTCGTCCCAACATGGCTCCTCTGTTAACCCTTTAACGTTTTTACCAGCTTCACTCTGAGCAGCAGCTCCGAGAATGATGGACCGCAATTTTCAGATGTTCTGCTGCATTGCTGAGCTCCTCCATGTTGCTCCTCCATATTGCTGAGCTCCTCCATGTTGCTCCTCCATGTTGCTCCTCCATATTGCTGAGCTCCTCCATGTTGCTCCTCCATGTTGCTGAGCTCCTCCATGTTGCTCCTCCATGTTGCTGAGCTCCTCCATGTTGCTCCTCCATGTTGCTGAGTTCCTCCATGTTGCTCCTCCATGTTGCTGAGTTCCTCCATGTTGCTCCTCCATGTTGCTGAGCTCCTCCATGTTGCTCCTGTGTTGCAGGTTCGACTACCAGGAGTTGCTCCATAACTCCACCTTCTGCCTGGTTCCTCGCGGTCGCCGCCTCGGCTCTTTCCGCTTCCTGGAGTCTCTGCAGGTAACAGATCAGCTTGTCAGTTTTCTTCTTCCTGGATCCCACAGCATGATGCTGCCACCACTGTGTTTCCGTTCTGGTCTCCTCCTACCTGTTTACTGTCCATACATGGTTTATAGGAAACATTTCTTCTTCATAAAGATCAGATTTGTGGAGTCCATTTTTCAAGATGGCTGCCATTTTTAGCCTTTTAGCCAATTATTGCCATAAAATGTTGCCAGATTTTATAACTTGGATGATCTTTATGTCACATCATGTTTTTCATCACACAACTTTAACATAATAAAATGTAGCAAAACCAGAAACGGAGGACTTTGCTGTTAGTGAGTCTCAAACCAAACGTCAACAGGACAGAGGAGAGACAGACGTCTTAATGGTTAGCGTTAGCTTATGCTAATTTCTTAACGTGTTTAGTGTTTTAGCACTAGCAGAGCTAAGACTGTTGTGGCTAATGATCATAACATTTTGGTCATCTGTGGCTAATAACTCCTGATGATTTCAGTGTAAACATTTATTCTCCATTACCACAATGGCAGCCATTTTGAAAAATGTCCATCAGGAAAAGAAGATCAAGAAACTAAATATGATTTCTGTGGTTCCAAATGTGTAGTTTATGATTTCATACCAAAAACATTTATTTAATTGGCTATTTTAGCTCAAAAATACATTTTTCCTGACAACCATGGCGGCCATCTTGAGTAATCAGAAAAATTGAGTAAATATTGATTCTGGCTGCTGTTATCTATGATTCGACACCAAAGATTAATGATGGACAATTTAGTGCAGAATTTAATTTTCCCTGATGACCATGTTGAATTTTTAAGTTGCTAACATTTTTTTAATTTAATTAAATTTTTTAAATTAAGCTGTCTGTGCAGGTCGGGTTCTTGTATGTGGAGATTTTACTGAATTATCTCTGAGTTATCGGACCGGGCCGACAGGAAGCAGCTCAGTTAGCGTATTGATCCATCTGAGTGTTTCCTGTTTCCTGCTGAGTGCTCCGGTTCTGACTCGGCCCGGCCCGCTTTCAGCCCCTTAGCCTCAGACGGTCCATTAAGTCGTCCATCATGGTCCTGCCGGGCAGACGGGTCCGTTTGAGGCAGAGTTCTGCCCTACAACATGGACCCAGACGGGTCTGGAAACACCGGCCCGGTTCCAGGGAGCCGACCAATCAGCAGCAAGAAGCCTCTGTTCTACTTCCTGTCCCCCTTTCAGGGTCCAGCCTGGCGTGTTGGGTTCGGTGCCAGTCGGACCCAGAGAGGAGCTGTGGTCGGAAACTTCCCCCCTGCTCCAGGGTGTTTGGATCTCCCCTCACGGAGCCTCGCTGAAACCGGTCCAGAACCACAGAACCCGGTTCATCCCAGCCGCATCCTAATTCCCTCCAGCAGCAGGTTTTCCCTTCCAGTTGCTGCTGCTGCCCCCTGCTGGGCTCATGGGGAACCGGACCGGTTCTGTTCTGCTTCAGTCTCAGAGCCGGTCTCAGCTCCCACTAAGTCACTGCAGAGGAATGCTGGCCTCGTTCAGACCTGATCCCACCCAAACTGTGTGTGTGTGTGTGTGTGTGTGTGTGTGTCCAGGCGGCCTGCATCCCCGTCCTGCTCAGTAACGGCTGGGAGCTTCCCTTCTCTGACGTCATCCAGTGGAACCAGGCCGTCATCGAGGGAGACGAGCGGCTGCTGCTGCAGGTAACACACACCCCTACACACACACACACACCCACACACCTACACACACACGTCTGCAGGGTGGGAGCCGAGGGTTGCTGGTTCAATCCCAGTTGACTCAGATTAAAACAAACCCGCCTGTCGAAGTTGAACCCCTCAGATTAAACATCCACTGGAACAGACCTGACATGCTTCTGGGATTAAATCAATAATCAATCAGAGAGTTTGACATTTGGATGTTGCTTGTTTCTGATTGGTTTCTTATTAACCAATGAAACTGAAGATCAGACTGGACCTGATGAGCAGGTGAGTTTCAAGAATCAGATAAAACGGGAACGGGTCTGAAACGAGAGACGAGTTAGAACAAATGTTCACAAAACCTTTTCAATATTCAGAAAATGTTGAAAAAATGCAGTTTTGCAATAATACAAAAGAATAACGTGAATAAGTTTGTTCAGTCACTAAAAATCACGCTGCGCCATCAGCCTCCTACCACTTCCTGTCTTCTTCTTTTCTGCCAGTAGTAACTTCCTGTTGTTCATCATGTGACTCGTTAAGTTTCCATGTAGTTTTATATGGCATCACAGCAGTTTGTTTCCCATCAGAAATATTGATCAACTTTCACAGGAACCCAGAAAAGTTGCTAAAAAAAAGTTAACTAATTTAGTGATAATATCTGAAGTTATTTTTGAAAAAAAAAGGTCATTAAATTGAAGTAACAGTAAGCAATCAATAAATCAATTAATGCCATGCTAAATTAATATCATTTGTCACAATTTCTGGGACAATTAATCATTCAACAGATTTGTAATGAGGCGTTTGGTGAATTAATTAATTATTCAGTGTTGTCATCAAAGACAAGAGTCTGTTAGCATTTTATGGCTAATTGGTTCGTTTAGTCAAGGCGTCCAGCGCAAAATAAAAAAATACTTAAAAATGAGTTTAAAAAGTCTCTTTTTCTATGTCAAAAAAGAGTAGAAACATTTTCTTCAGAACCAGAACCCTCAGATTAGTGGGAGAGGAAATCAATGTGTTCTTCTAATGAAGCTCGAATTATCCAAACAGAACCAGAACCGGCGCCGAGTCCGATGTTTCTAATTATCTTCCTGAAGGCAGAATCCATCTAAATTAGCCTCCATGTTCAGCCTTGGGTCCAGGTTCTGGTTCTGGTGTCGGAGCTCCTGTCCACATGTCTTCCTCTGACTCTTCTTCTCCTCCTGCGGTCTCCAGGTGCCGTCCACCGTGCGCGCCGTACCAAACCGGCGAGTCCTGCAGCTCCGCCAGCGGACCCAGATGTTGTGGGACGCCTACTTTTCCTCTGTGGATAAGATTGTCCTCACCACCCTGGAGGTGAGTCCAGAGTCATCCGGGCCGGTTCTGCTGGGTCTGATGTAGGGCTTCCTGCTGAGATAAAACTACTTCCTGTTTCTGCTCAGATCATCAAGGACCGGGTCTTCTCCCACATCTCCAGGAACAGATACATGTGGAACTCCCTGCCAGGCGGCCTGCTGGTTCTGCCAGAGTTCTCCACTCACCTGGCACACTTCCCCTTCTACTACCTGGGACTCGGTACGCACACACCTGGGAACCGGACCTGGGAACCGGGAACTAGGCTGGGAACTGGGCTGGGACTTGGGAACTGGACCTGGGACCTGAGATCTGGGAACCGGGCCAGGAACCTTCTCAACCCACGGCCATTTTTCAGTTTCACTTCCTAAAACAAAGTTATTTTGGATTGAAGGTTAATGTTGGTTCTGCTTTTGGGCGGAGAACCTGAGCGGTTTGGCCTGCCGGGTCTGCAGGTTTCAGCAACTCAAGCTTAAGACTTTTATGAAAGGAATTCAAGACTAAAGAAATGTGCAAACTTCATCCAACCGATAAAATTACATTTACCCACGATAGACGCAAACAAGCTAACTAGCCAGCTAGCATGGGTATTAGCAGTGAGTCACAGAATGAAATGAAGATTTCTGTATGTGACTTCAAACTTTTGCTTGAGAGAAAAAAAATACATAGAATATATGAGATTAAATATGATTAAATATCATAAAATATTGTTAAATATCATTAAATGCCATTAAATATTATTAAATATCATTAAATATTATTAAATATCATTAAATGTCATGTATTTGACGAATTTGATCCAGCTGGACCAAATTTCTTCTTTTAAAGCCAACTTACTTTTTTAAATAAATTAAGGATATTTTAAGGCCTTAATTGTAGATACATGAATTAAAGACTTTTGAGGTACTTTTAGCTGTGGTTCTGACCCAGACCCAGCCTGTTGTTGGTTCTGATTGGTTCGGACCCTCTGATCTGTCTTCTCTGTTCTGCACCAGGGGTCAGTCCCGGCCACGAGTTCACCGCCGTCATCCACGCCGTCTCGCCGCTCGTCTCCCAGTCTCAGCCGATCATGAAGCTGCTCCAGGTGGTCTCCAGGTCCAAGTACTGCTCACAGGTAAAGAAATGGACCCGGCTAACGAATTCACTCTGGCCCAAACGCCGGGCAGCGTGGCGCTGTGGGCCGCCGTTTGTAACGATCAAAATTAAAAGACATTTTAGTTTCATTTTTCAAAGTTGTAGTTTCACCATGTGATTCATTCATTAATCTCCCAATTTCAAACTAAATATTTAATTAGCTAAATATTTAGTTTATACACCAAATGTCCTGAATTAAAGACCAACATGGTGAGAATGAACCTCAGAACTACGGCTGTCAGGTTTTCACTGTGTAACTTTTCAGACGGCGCCCCCTGTGGGTCGCCCTGAGAAGAACAGCAGATCTCCTTTCATCCTCTGATGATCGGATCCAGTTGGTCAGAATCGGTTCTGGAGGGCGTGGCGTAGCGGTTAGCGCGACCCATATTTAGAGGCCTTGAATCCTCGACGCGGCCGTCGCGGGTTCGACTCCCGGACCCGACGATATTTGCCCATGTCTTCCCCCCTCATTACCCCCTTCCTGTCAGCCTGCTGTCTAATAAGGGACACTAGAGCCACAAAACGCCCCCTGGTGGGGGAACAAAAAAACAACAACAAAAAAAAGAATCGGTTCTGGAACTGGTTCCTCCTCCACAGTGAATCCTGAACCAGTCCCAGCTGAACCTGACCCGGGTTTTAGAGGTTCTGGACCAGAGCCGGGTTCTTGAGGGTTCTTGAGGTTCTGGACCTGAACCGGGTTCTTTCTGGACCAGAGCCAGGTTCTTGAGGTTCTGCACCTGAACCGGGTTCTTTCTGGACCTGAACCGGGTTCTTGAGGTTCTGGACCTGAACTGGGTTCTTTCTGGACCTGAGCCGGGTTCTAGAGGTTCTGGACCTGAGCCGGGTTCTAGAGGTTCTGGTGCTGATCCGGTCTCTGCTTCCAGATCATCATCCTGTGGAACAGCGAGAAGCCGCCGCCCAGCCGCAGCAAATGGCCGCCCATGCCCGTCCCCCTCGTCGTCACGGACGGCAGGAGGAAGGTGAGAGCCGTGATGTCACTTCCTGTTTGTGCCACAGCTGCGTCTCACCAGCTTTTCTCCTGTCAGACCACCAGCCGCTTCCTGCCTCACGTCGCCATAGAAACAGAGGCGGTGCTGAGCCTGGACGAGGACACGGTGCTGCTGACCAGCGAGGTGTGAGGAGTTGGACACACACTCACCCACACACACACACTCCCTCACACACTCTCACACTCCCGGCCTCCTCTCTGCAGGTGAACTTCGCCTTCCTGGTGTGGCGCAGCTTCCCGGACCGGATCGTCGGCTATCCGCCCCGGAGCCACTTCTGGGACCCGCTGAAACACGCCTGGGGCTACACGTCCAAATGGACCAACGAGTACTCCATCGTCCTGACCGGCGCCGCCTTCTACCACAGGTCCACTTCATCAGACGGTCCGGGTCCGATCGGAACCGGATCCGGTCTGGATCCGATCACAGGGACAGAAATAAATCGATTTCTCGTCCTGAGAATTCTGAATCGATTCAAAAATTAATTTTTAAATCCGTTTCAGTTGTTGGTGTTTGCTTTGCGTTACGCAGCCAAGCTAACCTGACACTGAACACAGTTTGTACAGGATGTTATGCATAAATCTATTTTTGGCTAAATATAAACTGACTAAACCTTGTGGAATTGTTTTAGATAAATATTTGATTTGCTTTCTCTTTTCCTCTTTTTTCTGACTTTAAAATAATTTCTGATTCAAATCTTGACCCTAAAAATCGTCTCTATTTCTGATGGACATGAACATCAGAATTATTTCAAAAGATTTAAGTCTGATTATATAAATATTCAACCATCATGTTTTATTTAAGGCTGGAACTTCACTGTGTTCATTTTCATTTACTAATTGCAATTTTAATGCAATTCATGACTTTCATTTCCATGCAGAATTTATTTCTGGAACCTTTGTACTGATGCGTTTCTGGTTCCAGAGTTAAATATTCTTCAGAAAAGTTTTATTGACCTGCCAGCAGCATCTCTGGTTAATTCCTGGTTCTAAATGATCTGATTGGATGCTGGAAAAGGCTGTTGTTGTGCTAAAAGGTGTTAGCTCATCACTGATGCTATGGTAGCCTGAACTAGCATCTCAATGCTAAACACGTAGCAGCTAAGCTAGCGTCCACTTTTCTAGAGAAGATCCATGAATAGCTCATTAGGTTTGGTCCAATCTGATGGTTGAAGAACCTGAATAACATTAAAAAGTATAAATATTTTCATTTTTTGTCTCATGTGTCTATTTATTCGATTAAATGTTTTTTGAATTAAAATGTTGCTTATTTTGACAATTAAAATGTTATTAATTCCAGACTCTGTTGTTAGCTCCATGAAACATTTTAATCCCGCCTCTGGTTTTTATTTACGCTCTGACTTCCTGTGGGCGTGTCCCTGCAGGTACTACAACTTCCTGTTCTCCCACTACCTGCCCCAGTCCCTGCGGACGCTGGTGGACCGGACGTCCAACTGCGAGGACATCCTGATGAACTTCCTGGTGTCGGCGGCGACTCACCTGCCGCCTGTTAAAGTGGCTCAGAGGAAACAGTACAAGGAAGTCCCGCCTCCTCAGGTACGTCCTCCTGAACGTGGACGGGTTGTCTGAATGTCTCTGATGCGTCCCGTCCCCCCCAGGGCACGAAGAGCGCCCCCTGGACCAACCCGGAGCACTTCACCCAGAGGCAGGACTGCGTCAACACGTTCGCCAGCTGGTTCGGCTACATGCCGCTGGTCCACTCCCAGCTCCGCCTGGACCCGGTCCTCTTCAAGGACCAGGTGTCCATCCTCCGGAAGAAGTACAAGGACCTGGAGCGGGCGTAGCCGCCGGAACAGACCGGACCGAACCGACCTGATGAGCACGGGTCCAGTCCTCCATGCGGACCGGTTCTGGCGGTTTTGGACGGATAGAGGAGTCCGTGTGGACGGTGAAAGAACGCCAGAGGGACCGGTACCGGTTCTGCTCAGCCCACAGCAGAACTTTGCAGGAGCCGTCGATAATAATGAACTGATTATTTCACAGGGAAATGTTGTCAAACAATAAAATGATTTCTATCAGAACCAATAAAGCGGTTCTAAATGCAGGTCCGGTTTTGTGATCCGGGTTTCTGTTTCAAACAGAACAGGAAGTGTTCAGGTTCTGGTTCTAACCAGAGTCCAATAAGAAACCTCTCAGGATAAACAGATAAAAATGTCTATTTCTGGATAATCTGTGATTAAAGCAAAACAAGCAAACAGATGGAAAAATGGATCTGAAGTTTATGATACAGAAATGAACAGCAATAATCTGGATTATTCAGAGAGAAAAACATTTATTTACCGGGTTTTACATTAAATTATGTCGGTTTCAATCCATTTCCTTAGCAAATATTTAATTTGAAGCTAAATACTTAGAACTCTGAATATTTGGCTGTAAACTAAACATTTAGCTTGGAACTAATTAGTTAGATAAATATATGGGTTGTAGGCTGAATATTTAGATTTGCTAATCTATAACCTGAATATTCACCTTGCTAATTAGTTTAAAATCAACATTAATGAATGAAAACTGAAGATGTGATTTTAATTGAATTTTGACTTTGAACGTTAAATAACCCAAAAGTTTTACATGAAAACTTTGAGTAACTTTACAAACTGTAGCCTTTCAGTGTCATTAAATAATGAAATGAATGATTAAAGTTGAAACGACTGAGTTTAATTTATCAGAATTAAATCCCAGGATAGTTTTAACTTTTATTTAAAACAGAAAAACAGGTTTAGCTCTAATTTTCAAGGACGCTATGCCACCATGACGGTTCTGAAAACCCACAATGCACCTTGATTCAGCTGATGAATCTGGGTTTGGGTCGAGTTCCGGGTTCTGGGGCCGGAAGTCAGACTGAATGAGTGGGAGGAAACACGGATCAATGCGGCCGGGAAAACGAGCTCCATCCGGGGCTGGAGCAGCTCTGGTCCTGGGAATCCTGCTGGGATTAACGGGGACCCTGCTGGGATTAACGGGGACCCTGCTGCTGGGATTAACGGGAATCCTGCTGCTGGGATTAACGGGAATCCTGCTGCTGGGATTAACGGGAACCCTGCTGGGATTAACGGGAATCCTGCTGATGGGATTAACGGGAATCCTGCTGCTGGGATTAAAGGGAATCCTGCTGGGATTAACGGGAATCCTGCTGCTGGGATTAAAGGGAATCCTGCTGGGATTATCGGGGACCACAGAACAAACACTCAACATGTTAAAAAAAAAAGGTTTATTTCATACAAAAGCACGTCAGTTTACAAAAACGAGGCGAGACGCCTCCCAGTGAGGAAACAAAGACAGGAGAGAGCGGCGCCCCCTGCTGGAGGCCAGCAGGAAGTGCAGGCGGCTCTGAAGAACAAACCGAGTCACTAGCTGCCTGAGGAAGAGGAGGAGGAGGTCATGTATCTTCATCACTTCCTGAGGGTCAGCATGGCGTTGATGTCCCACAGCAGGTTCCTCATCTGGTCCATCAGAAACTTCATCTCTTGGTTCTTCTGACGGACTTTCTGTGGGCAACAGAACATCTGGGTCAGACCACGGTCCAAACCAACAGAACCAGAACCATCTGAACTGTAGGTTCCTAGATAAAGAAGCCATAAGCTTGACGCTCTCCGTCTTTCCCCTTCGGTCCACTTGTTGACAAAAACAAAAAAAACAAAAACCAGACTGGACCCTCTTGATAAAGTTGAACAGTTTACTTCGAAAACAAAAACAAAATGTTACATTTCCACTAAAAATAATAAACAAGTCTAAAAAGAAAGAGGTCAAAAAACTGTGTGGCTCCACTCCACCTGCCCAACTAACTCTCCTTAGCCACACCCTAAAAACCTTAACTGCAATTAATTATGCAAATCCACAAGAAATATTAACATAATATATACTAAAGGTCTGTTTTAACGAAAACTAAATTTAGGCTTCTACATGAACTATGTCCTTTATTATTTGGCCAATAATAATCCAGGTTGACTCACTGATATCCATTTTGATAAAAACATACAAAATTACAAACACAAAAACAATTAATCGATTGATGATAAATTGTTGATTGATTCTTTATTGGGTTAAAATTCGGTCCAATCTTTAAACTGTTTGCTCAGACCCGTTTCAGTGCTGTAGCCTGGCCGCCATCCAGCAGGGGGCGCCGCTGGTTATCATCAAGCGAGGAACCAGTTGATGCAGAATCAAAGATGGCGGCCATCATGGAAAAGGAAGGAGAAACGGTCCAATCGGAGTCCGGTGTGGGATGTAAAATGTTCTTTATGCGGTTAGAAATATAAAAACTGAACAAAGTCCTGAAGTTCCACCTTAATGTTGCTGAGAAGCAGCAACTCAACCAAAACCTACTGATGTGCTTTTAGGCAAAGCAGAGGGAAGAAAAAGCCCAACATGATTCAGTTCGGCGCCGTTAATGGCGCTGAGCAACCAATAAGATCAATCAACTTTAGATTGATAATCGATAACCTGCATCTGTTCTCTGCACCAGTTGAAGGTCTGCTGCTGAGGCAGTGCTGCCCCCTGGAGGCGTCTGCAGGGACCTGATCTGGAAACTAAAGAGGAATCTGGACTTCAGGTCGCCGCTGGAGCCAATCAGCTAATTCATGCAATAAATCAATTAACAATCAATTAATTCAATCCAATATCAGTGAAAAGCCACAGCTTTGAGAAACGCTGCAAACATGTGACCCCCAGTAAGCAGTTGGTCTGCAGTACCTGCCCCTTTAGCCCGTTTCCTCGTCTAAGCTGAACGATTAACATTATTATTATTTTTTAAATATAATTTTGGTTACAGAAACTTCATAATCAATTTGTTTATTTTCTTTTATTTTGGACATTTTAAATGTTTTCTGGCTCCAGTGTTAGATTTTCTTTAGAAATTAAAGTTTTTTTGGTCTCGCATTATTATGCTACTGTTAATATTTATATTATAAATAATAATAATACAGTATTATATTATAATATTTTATATTTGTTGGAAATGGTTTCAAAATGACAATATTATCATTGATCACAATCATTTCTGGTCATTTTATCGTCCAGCATCGTTTGTTGTGGTGACAGGCTGAAGGTTGATGTTGGGTCGCCAACATGAACAGAACCAGAACCCGTCCAGAACTCAGACGGATCAGAACCGGTGAACAGTGGATAACTGGGCTTCTCTCACCTCCAGAACCTCCTGGCGCTCCTGGATGACGGCCGGGCTGCAGGGCTCCGATCGGACCGGAACCGGCTCCTCTCCGGCGTACGGGACGAGCTGAACACACACAACCACACGGATCGGATCGGATCCTAACGGATCAGAACCCGGGTCCGGCTCGGCCCTCACCTCCGTCGGCGCCTCCTGGAGGTCAGAGGTCATCTCCACGCAGCGCTCGTACAGCAGCCGCAGCTTCCTGAAGAGCAGGGCGAGCTGCCGCAGGTGTTCCTGCAGCTTCCCGAACCGGTCCTGGTACACGGCGTGGCTCTGGGTCACTCCATTAGGGAGCTGGGTCACACACAGGGAGATGTCAGAACCAGAACCAGAACCAGAGCCGGACCAGTCAGGAAGTTGTTTTTTTTCCCCATTTAAGCTGGACTGTTTTCATTTTTAAAGATCAAATCAAAGATAAAAGTATTTATTTTCAAATAAATAAATCAAATAAACTGTCAAAAAAATACAAATAAAATAAATAGAAAACTATTCAGTAGTTCCATTAGAACCACAAGGTGGAGAACCTGACCCCGAAATGTCTGTGTACACCCCTGGTTCCGTTTCTCTACCGGTTCCGTTTCTCTACCGGTTCCGTTCACTCCGCCAGAAATGAAACCCAGAGGAGATTCTGGATCACCGAGGTTCCTCCCAACCTTCCCGGACCTTCAGGTCGGGTTTAAGGTTCTCCAGAACCCGGTGGTCCTCCGGGTCTCCCTGCCCCACCAGGACACACCTGCGGCGTCTCACCTGCGTGGCGCGCGTGATCTGGAAGATCTCCATGGTGCGCGTGACGATGTCCTGCACGGTCTCCTGGCCGATCCTGCAGAGGAACACCGGGGAAATCTCCCGCAGCGCCCCGGGCGGAGGCTGCTGCTGCTGGGGCGGCGCCGCCATCAGGCCGGGGCAGGAAGTGACCGGGGGGCAGATTGACCTCTGAGCGGCTGATGTTTGATACCTGACGCTCCTCTGCTCTTTTAAACCCACCGATCCTCCGCTCTGCTCACCGCGGGCTCGTTGCGTCACTTCCGGCTGCTAGTGGGGCCCTCAGATTCACATACTGCCACCTGCTGGTGGAACCTGCCAGCTGACGGGGGATGACGTCACCAAGCCAGGTGAAGAAACCAGGTTTGTCTCATTTTAATACAAAATGAATGTAATAAATTAATTCCTCTGGTCTCACATTCAGCTTCCGACCGGAAGCTGAATGCTGGACTCTCTCCACCAGAGGGCGACAGAAATCCAGATTTTATTCTGTTTATTTTTATTACCTGTGTGAAGATGAGACCATAAACCTGTTTATAATAAAGTTTATAATCAACTAGAATAATTAATGGGTGTTTTTGTATCAAATTATGGGATGCCGTTTTTATTACACTGCAATAATTTGTCATAAAAGAAAAAAATGGGTAAATTTTTCAGAGGAACATTTTCACCTTGTTGTTTTATTCATTTATAAATGAATAAAGTTTCAAACTAAAACAAGTTAAAATGGTAAATATTTAGATCAGAGCAAAAATATTTAGCTTCAAACTAAATGTTAAGATTGTGAAATGTTTAATTTGGGGCAAAAATATAAAGTCAGTAAACTAAATGTTTAGTTTCTTAACTCAATATTTAGCATTTATGTTTAAACACCAGTTTAATGATGAAAATATGTGACATGTCACTTATTAACTTGCTTTAACCTGGTTCTTCATTGAACCTGTTTATGATCATTGTTGCAGAATAAAAGCTTTGTCTAAATTAAATGTAATGTTTAACTCTGAAATGTTTGATTGAAACGTCAGGAAAGAAGAGATGAATGAAGTGATGGAGGATGTTGGTGGATCTTATCCGGCCAGCATCTCGGCGGATCAGGAAGCGCCTCACAGTTTCTACGCAGCATGTAAATATCAGCTGCGTTTGCATGATCTCCGGTTTCCTAGGAGATATGAGGGACATCTGAGTCACGACTGAATGAAATATGATCAAAATAAAGACTGGATTCAGTTTAGGAGCTTTCAATTACTGCTGATTACATCATCATCAAAAAGCTCGCTAATATTTTAGAGCATTTTGGTTTAACACAACATGTCAAACAAGCAACACACACTCAAGGACACACACTGGACCTGGTTATCAGTAAGGGTGTGAATATCTCCAGTGTCTCTGTAACTGATGTCGGATCACTTTGCTGTTATCTTTGAAAGTTCTTTATCTTTTAACCCTCTAGGCCAAACAGCTACTGTCACAAAACGTTCTCTCACAGAAAACAGCAGAAACATTTAATCAAATCTACTCTTCTTCCTCACTCTTAGGCTGCAATGACGTAGATAAGCTGGTTAACGACTTTCAGTCTAAAGTTTCAGATGTTATTGATTCCATCGCCCCAATTAAAGTGAAGGTTGTGTCTGGTAGGAAGAAATCTCCATGGAGAAATGCACAAACAGTTAGATCTGCAAGACAAATCTGCCGTAGGGCAGAACGAAAATGGCGTAAAACTCAACTCCACGTACATTGTGACATCTATAAAGAAAAACTACGTTACTATCACCTAACACTAAAACATGCAAGGGAGGCTTTCTTTGCAGATGTCATAAACAAAAACATCAACAATGCTCGAGTTTTATTTGCAACAGTTGACAGGCTCACAAATCCTCCTATAATGTTACCATCTGAATATCAATCTAATGCCTGTAACAAGTTCTCTAACTTCTTTTCAGAGAAAATTCAAAAAATCAGAGGATTAATCTGTACATCAACTCCAGGACCAATGCTAAACTCAAACAAAACAAATACAGGAAAAATGACACAATTTCAATTACTTCATTATAAAACCTTAGAAGAAATTATAAGTTAATTAAGCTCAAGTTCCTGCTGTCTGGATGTCCTACCCACACATTTCTTTAAGAAGGTCCTGCCTGTTATTGCTACTGATCTGATCCAAATAGTAACTCATCTCTCATCAGGCGTTTTCCCCCGGGCTTTTAAAGCAGCAGTAATCAAACCACTGGTAAAAAAGAATTATCTAGACAAATCACTACTGCAGAACTACAGGCCGACCTCTGACCTCTAACCTCCCATTCATCAGCAAAGTTATTGAAAAAGCTGTGTGTAAACAGTTAAATAGCTTCCTAACAATCACCAACTGCTTTGACTCCTTCCAGTCTGGTTTCCGGTCTCACCACAGCACGGAGACTGGCCTAGTCAAAGTGTTCAATGATATCCATGTTAATACGGACTGTGGGAGAACCACAGTGCTGGTTCTGTTGGACCTCAGTGCAGCTTTTGACACTGTTGACCATGACATATTACTGAATCGACTGGAGAGTTGGGTCGGACTCTCCGGTCCAGTGCTCAACTGGTTTGAATCTTACATAAAGAACAGGGATTTCTTTGTTTCAATTGGAAACTTCTCATCAAAGAGGTCAAAGGTCACATGTGGGGTACCCCAAGG
>CAEGAG010261541.1:0-13892 GCA_903067065.1 Brachyrhaphis terrabensis | reverse complement strand
CATCAAACCAATCTTTCACCAGTCTTGCTGTGTGTATTGGTGCTAAAATGAGAGGTGTTTCAGTTTCATTGTCCAACCCCTGTAGTTCTTTTCTTACAAAACAACAAGTTGCATCTGGATATCAAATATGAGCTTGAAAATCTGCAGGGGAAAAAAAAAGTCAATGCAATTTAAAAGTTGCACATTTTACGTATCTGTTATGCTTTTCCTGTCTGTCCTTCAACAATTAGATATTTGCAGTTGTCATAGCGACATCAATATCTATTGGTCATGATCAACCAGGTGGCCTGCTGGGTAATCTGAGCCTGCATTTCAAAGTACATGAATCAGTTTGGTTATCAGGGCTGGAATTACCAAAAACACACACACACATACACAGAACCATTTCATCACCAGGAATTCATACACACACTTCCTGTAATCAGACACCTCTAAAGACTGACTAATCACTCTGTGTGTGTGTGTGTGGGTGGGGGGGGGTGTGGTATCGTGTTAAGGTGAGGCCCAGGCTCCGCTGCTAAAAGCTTGTATGTCACCGAGATCTGATCTAGAAGCTGTTTAATAAAACATCAACAAAACTAAGCATCTATTATTCAGAGCTGAAAAAGAGGAGAGGAAATGAGGAGAGGAAGCAAGTGGCAAAGATGTCAGGACGTCTGTCACAACACAGATCTGTTCATACCCAAAGGCATGAAGGCTTCAGAGGTTCATTAGAGACTGTTAGACGATAACCGGCTTCATGAAGGCAAAAGGAGCACAGCACGTTTTGGAGAAGTTTAAAGAGGTTATTATTGAAGAACTCCACAAATCTGGTGTTCATGGAAGAGTTACAAGGAAACGTTTTTAAGCTGCTGCAAACACGAGGGAGAATGCGCTCTGATCTTAGCTAAAATCAAAGGGTTTTAGCAAAAATGCCTGGTGTGGGAAACCAACATACGAACAGGAGCAAAACCTTGTCGACGTTCTGCTGATGTCGAAAAGACGCAATTTCCCAATTGCGGTTTTTGCATTAAATGAGAAACGCAATTAAAATCACACGTGAATGAGTTTGTGAACATGACGCGTCAAAAACATTTCACGTCATCGTCCTTCTACCACTTCCTGTTGTTGTCTTCTTCGTTGGTTTACGCCACTAGCAACATCCGGTTCTTGATCACATGACCCGTATTGCAAAAAAAAGAAAGTCTTTCCATTGCAGTCTTGCAAAATAAACTAAGTTTGACAAAGCCACAAAAAAAAACACTTCATCCTGATGCCAAAACTTTACCTGAGTGAAGTCGCCCCTCCAACTCACCTTCTGCAAGTCAGACAAAATTGGTGTCAAGCGTTGCTGCTGGTTTATGCTGCAAAAGGTCATCTTTATTTAGTAAAATTGGTGGGGCTGGTTGACCTTTTGACCTTTAAAACTTTCATTAATATCTTCAAAGCCAAAGCAGCACAAACAAAAGTTTTTGCTGTACAAACCAGCACAAACGCAGTTGAGTTGATTGACACCAGTTTCATCTGATTTGAAGAAGGTGGGAGGGGCTGGTTGGCCTTTCACGACCTCTGGAAAAATTTTGTAATATCTTGGAAATGATGGCAGCAAAAACAAAAAAATTTGCTGCACAAATTTTGTCTGATTTGTAGGTGGGGGGCCAACTTCACTCAGGTCAAAAACGTTTTATAAAAATTGCTTTTGTTTTCTTTTATTTAAAGTGGAACGTGGCAAGACTTGAGCAATAATGTTTTATACATTCTCTCCATCTGGAATGCAAAAAAGAACGGGCAAAGATTTCAGTCTTGCCCAGAAAGATCTGCAGCTGTAAAAGCAGCAAAAGGTGATTCATTAATAATTATGATAGACTGTGCTTGTATTGTGACAAAATGTGAAAAATCTAAGGAGCACGCTTTCTAAATAAAAACACAAAACTGTTCTTAATTTTGGTCGGACAAAGCACCTTTATGTTCCGTGGGATGGAAAAGAATCTATTTAACTTATTTAACTGATTAGACTTTTTTTTGAGGTCAAGTTGAGGTCAAGTTCTTCGTTTGTACTGTAGATTGAAAGTACAATCTAAAGTGCTTCGCCTTACGTTGCAGTAGCTTTTAAATCCATCTGGTCATTCGATATCTCTGTGATGTTATCAGTTTTGCAAATGCAGATTAAACTGAGGTCAGTTGACGGGGACAGAATTCATTCGCAGCACTTTGACACGTTGCCGCGGAGGAAATCTCCTGAGGACGGAGGACGCTACCTCTCTGCGAGCCTGCTGGATGAAGTCGCAGCAGTCCCGCATGCACTGCAGCAGGTCGGCGTCGGGGTGGTCCAGGATGCTGACGGTCCGGTAGATGAACAGGTCCGGAAACACGTTCTCCACGCCGAACGCCACGTTCAGGATGTGAGAAACCTGAGGAGGGAGAACGGCTGACTGGTGGACCGAAGTGTGTGGCACGCACGGATGGACGGCCTGAATGAGAGGCATTCAGGCTGCATATAAACACACTGAGTGTGTGACTACACTGTGCTTGTCTTCGGTTAACAGCTCTTGAGAAAATGATATTTACAGGGTACAATGCTGAAGGGCCAGCGACGTTAATGTGGATCTGTGTACTTTTAAACCCTGAAGTGCAATTGAACAAGCATGCAGTTGAATGAACAACAAAATATTACCAAGTAAATTTGGTTCTGTTTCTAGTACAAATATCTTAGTAGACTTGAAATAAGACAAAACTAACTTACAAGTAAATTTTCAGCAAGATGTAGAAGCTTGTAAGTAAATAATTCTTCATATTGATGAAAAAGTTCTAGTTCCGCTGGCAGATTATGTCACTTGTAACATGAGAAAACATCTTGTTATAAGTGAAATAATCTGCCAGTGGAAGTGGTACTTTTCTTCCGTTTTTCAGACAGGCACTACTTCGTGTTGCTCTTTCTCATAAAATACCTATAAAATAAACCAAAGTTTGTGGTTCCGATGTGACAAAATGCAGAAAGCTTTGATGGGTAGGAATAGTTGTGTAAGGTGCTTTATATGATTATTTATCTACAAATGCGGAAGACTAAAAAAGATGGCCAACCCAAAACTTTTGCCCAATGCTGAGTTCATAACAGGCTGGAGTCATGTGTGACCCGACCTGATCTGCTCACCTTGTGTTTTCTTAGGGTGCCAAAGTCGTGTGCGGCATCCTGGGAACCTGCTCACACACACAAACACACACAGTGAGTCAATTAGACGTGTAGTTCCAGACTTTTCCGTGTGTCTTGGAGCACGTTGGACCCAAACAAGGATCCGTTCGGTACGCCGAACTTAAAGCAGGTCAAAGGTTCATCCAGCTTCCACATGTACATCCTCAGGGGTCATGTCTCCTCCAGTCCACCCCCACCTCTGCACTCGTGTTACAGACTGCCCTGATCCGGGAGGTCGTGGTAGTCGACTGAGAGTGACATCCAGGCCAAGGCGGGGAAAGGAGGTGAACCTGACTGCTGACCAGGATAGAGGTCAACCAAAACCACGGGTGAACCTAAAATACTACGTTAAACACTAGAATGAGTTATAATAACATACTGATGCTCTGCAAAAACACAAAATCTTACCAAGTACTTTTGTCTGGTTTCTAGTGCAAATATCTTAGTACACTTGAAATAAGACAAAAGTAACTTTTCAACTTGTTATTAATGAATAATTTATTCATTTTGATTAAAAAGTACTAGTTCCACTGGAAGATTATTTCATTTTTAACATGGTAAAAATGTCTTATTAGAAGGGAAATCTTTTGCCAATGGTACCTGCTCTTTTGTGATGCACAAATAAACCTGACTTGGTAACGTAACGTAACATTTGCTAAGTGAGTGTTTGTCTGTCTCTACCACTCTCACCCAGAAGCAGGTAAGGCTTTACGAAGCCGACCTGCAGGTCCCAGGAAGTGTCTGGGACGTAGCCCAGCATCTTCTCTGGCGGGACAGGGTCTTCCACCACGGTAATCGTCGAACCCTTCCAGGTCTCGATGATGCGTCGGCCACTCAGTGACGTCACACGGGTGCACTGCTTCCGCAGGCGAGTCCGGGAGAAGTTCTGGATCTCCTGAGTCAACGACTGCATGGCCAAACTTTACCAAACCTGAGAAGACGGGAACGTCGGTGAGAAACTGCCTCAACAGCATTACCACGTCATCATATCGATGTTTAATAGAGATGCGCTGATCTGGTTCTGCTCTGCATCCCCACAACCAGAATCAAACATGGAGAAGCAGCATCCAGCTTCTATGTACCACAAATCTGGAACAAACTTCCAGAAAACTGAAAAAGAGCAGAAACACTGAGTTCTTTAAATCTAGAGTAAAAACCCAGCTCTTTAGAGTTGCTATTGAAACATAATCAGTGAAATATGACGTGTAACGATGGGGCTTGTCAAAATGTAATGCTTCACTTGTTGACTGTTTGTTCTCTGACTTTGTATTTCTGTGTTTTTATGATGTAAAGCTCTTTGAAATGCCTTATTGCTGAAGTTTATTGATGTAAACTTCAACAACAAGTTTATAATAATAAACTTTATTGATGGGTTGGTTGGTTGATTGTTTGATGTGAAAAATTGAGTCGATATCAATATCCACTACTTGTATTGCCGTCATGCGGAATAACCTATATGTATCCCAATAAATGTGCCATAATAAATTTCACTGGATAATAAATTGTCCCTGAAATTATAGCTGTAAATGACAATGTTGTTGCTTTGAGACCATTTTCAAGTCATATATTGATGATGGTATAATATTTCAAGATGAAGGTATTGCACAGTACCCCCATTAAAAAAGCCATTCTCTGACATAATGAGTATGAAGTAGCTGTAGAACTTCATGGGATGACCGCCGCAAAGTAGTAAAGGAAAGCCAGAGAAGATAATTGCCCACACTTCATCAACTTAATTATGCATCATTAACTGAACCAATTACACAAGATAATTACATTTTTCAGAGTGCATTTACCCGTCTATTTAGAGTGCTGCAGAAAGTTTAGATAGTTTAGTATTGATGCTCTAATGGTGTTGTCACCTTCTGTCTGAATAGCTTCGTTTAAATCCAGTCACCAAAAGCCCAAGCTGTCAAAAAACGGCTAATTGTGAGTCAAATGCTCATTAAGTTTTCAAAGTAAAGACTACATGAGAAAAACACAACTACCAAGGAGACACTTTAGACCAGTAAGCAGCAGTGTTGTCTATTACTGAACTTCTTTATATGTTCAGTTTGGTACTTATCACCAAACTAAACTGAACTGGTAATTATAAATCTGAGCGAGCAGAAATTACCTGTGGAGTTCCTCTAGGACCCTTTTCGTGCAACTTATATTCAGTATTTGCATCATTAAAATACAGAGTATTTCAGCATTTGTAATAATACCACAGTGATGACACAACTATACAGTATATAGGTGTGTGACTATCTGACACAACTCTTTACACACACAGAGTGGATAGGCCAATGTTTCCTAAGGCTTAATGTAAAAAAAATAAGACACAACATCAGAAAGACTCATTAGTGCATAAAAGCGCAGAGCACATCCTAAAGCCAGGTGTAGTTAAGGGCTCAGAACTAAATCTTAACAGTGACATCAAGTTTCATTTTAAACCAGCTTCTGGAATTAAGGCATTCTTGTCTATATAGGATGTAGAAAAATAGGCACCAACATTGAACATTTTTACAATAAACATTAGTGATACGGACAGTAAAAATACATATCAGCTGCAGTCCAACACAATCAGGGAAACAGAACGTCTCAGTTGTCCTGCGATCATTTCACTGTTGTAAAAGAACAAATATTAATATCTTTGCTGCTGGTCAATGTTCCCAGGCCTGAATAAAGTCAGGTAGGAACTGTTTTAGGTGAAATTCATAGAGAACACTTTAATTTTAATCTGATTTAAGTAACATATTTATTGACTTTTAGTTTTTATCTTGATGTGCTTCTGTGTCAGTCTGGTTTTTGTTACTTTTTGCTGTTCGTTTCTGGTAATTTACTGTGATTATCAGTCATCACTGGTGATTTGAGGTAAATCACCTGGACATTAATTAACACTAATTATCATTCTAAATAAAAGTTATATATATATTTATTTATTTATTTGCTGAGATAATCATTCAGCGCATAGAACACATTTCCAGAATGTAAACTTCTCATTTTGGATGGTAAAATTTCATATCCCCAAATCTGACGTATTATTTTTATTTTTTAATTATTATTATTATTTTGTGAGATGTCTGTTCAGTCGTGTGATTTCTGATTTAAATCCACATTTCTGAGCAATATTTCCTGTGCAACACAGGGTGCAACGTTATGTCAATGAAAAAAAATACACTGAATATTATTTAGTATGTGTTTTTTTTCCCCTAATCGTTTGAGTTTCATTTTTACATTAATATTTGTTGCCCAAGTTCAAGGCAACAGTTAACAGTTTAAGTTCAAGTTTCTTTTCAAAAATGGGACAACATGTGTTAATAAATATCTACATGTAAAAAAACATGAGCTTATAGCTAGCTTGTTGCTAATTTCCATTTCCAGTCCATTGGCAGGTTGATGCTAAAGCACAATAACAAACACAGGGAGAAAAAGTGAGAAAAACGCGCATTGCCCAGTATGGGAGAGTACATTACCTGCTTTAAATGTTGCTTTGAAAGCCTCCCTGTGACAAAACAGACGGTAATCCAGTTCAAACCGGGACACACACTTCTGTTCTCATCATTTCCTCCAGCAGTCGTCCTCTCCGGTCGTAGCAGCTTCAGGTGTGACGTCTACCTGTCTGCCCGGTGTCACCTGGACCTGAAGGGGAGCGGTCACTGAGCGACACGAGCCCCGCCACCTGGCTACGTCACAGACACTGTTCAACTGTACCGAGACTAAAATCTGATGTTACTAATTTAAAAAAGAAAACTAAATAAACAAGAGGGAACTTAGAGTTTTGAAATATTTAGGTCACAACATTTTAGTAAATACAGGCTTAGATTTAAAGAAACTGTGTTCAATTGGTAGATGTTCCAAATGTGCCACTAGAGGGAGCCATATCTCTATATTTGCTGATCGGCTTCCTGAGAAACGGGAGACAGAAATACATCCACAGTTAATAAGTAATCTACTTATGTATGTTTTAAGTAGGCTGCATTTTTCTGAAATACATTTCTAATATCACATCAATTGGATGTACTTTCTAAGATATTTTAAAATAAATACATTAAAAACCATGCTTCTAATCCATCCATCCAAATATTTGATGCTTTTTTTTTTTTCTAAAATACACTTTACATCACAATTAAATATATTACTAAAGTTATACTTCGGGTAATCTTTTTTAAAAATACCCTTTGCATGTTTTTGTAAAAAAATTTATTTTAAATGTACATTTAAAGAATCTGTTAAAAATATACATCTACATGTAATAATTTTCAGAAGTTTTACTTTAGATAGGTTTTGAGTGTGTAATTTTAGTTTTTAATTATTCTCAAATATAAATGCATTCTATTAATTGTAAGTACTTTGTGTAACAGTGTCTAATTATGCTTCAGTCATGTTCAAGGTAAAGAGATAAAAGTAGAACTGCTTTGAGTTTTTGAATACACTGGACACTTTATTAGGTACACCCTGTCGGGCCCTTTTCCCCGTGGCATAGATTAGAGACGGCTTCAGGGACATCCCTCAGGGATTTTGGTTCATGTTGACATGAAGGCAGCACCGGTTGGTGCAGGCTGGTCGAGATGAGAATTGTCGGCACCAAGTTATGGAGGAGTCAAGAAAACCGTTGAGTATGGTGGCATAATGCTAAGGTCACTGCTTTTCTCTGCCAGTGTAAGTGATGCATTGAATGGTGTGGATGAAATAATAATAATAGTAATTGCTTCGAAATTATTTGACCTCATTCAAAAGTAACAACAAGATTACTGAAAGACTTAGTACAGACACCTTTTGGACAGCATTAGTGTCCTCCTGTAGTAATTAGCAACAGTTGAAGGAACAATCAGCTGGGACATGATGCCTGATGGTTTATGGGAGTCAGCAAAATCAAATTGTGTTTAGGTCCCCATACGGCCTTGTAGGGCAGCTTTCAACAGTTTAACATGGCCGTGTTAAAGGGGCAGTATTATGTAAACTGGACTTTTAGCTTCACATCATCTCATATTGTTATTCCCTCATCAAAAACACATCTGGAGTGTTCGGGGTGTGCTTGCTCTCACAAAGTGCCGCTGTTTCCACAAAGCAGACGTTTCTCAGCTCCTTCAGACTAGCCAGCCGCAATTAGCAAACATCAGGTGGAACTGCACTATCTGCTGAGCTCATTATAGGAGCTACCACTTAGTGGAACGATGGTAAAAACGTTAAAGCTTTAATAGAGGAGCCATGTTGTGATGACTTCCTGAAGGCGGAGTTTCAGAAAGAGCAGGAGCTTCTTAAAGAAACAGAGACCCAATTTCAAGGTGTTAAATTGTCATATTTGACTCATACACAGCAATGTTTTAATAACTGAAGGTAACAGGTTTTTGATTATGCTATAAAATGGTACTACGTGCCTGGAATGTGCATAATGCTGCCCCTTTAACAGCCGGAGCAAACCTGAAGCCATCTGAAGGACACATGGTGCTTCATTTACCTTTTTATTATTGGCATTGTGCTAAAAACACTTGAATGTGTTTTGATTGGCGAGAAAGCCTTCTAAGTACCTAGTGAACAGTGTCTTCAACCAGAAGGGTAAACCCTCACAGATGACTTTATGCGTTCCAGCTGCAGAGGGCAGCAGGATTTAGAGGAGGATGAAAACTATTTGCAGTGAATATGTCTGCCTGCGCTGCATTGGCTTTATTTAACTACGCGTCGTAAATCCAACAGTGCAGCCTCTAGTCACTTTTTTCTGAAAACATGCTGCAAAATCAGCAATTGTTCCAGATTACATTCAATCCTTCGCAATACCCTGGGTGTGTGCGTGCACGTGCGTTCGTGTGTGTACAGCTGCAGTCTTATTTATGTTGGAATCAATTTTGGTAGTTTCCAAGAATATTTCCACATGCAGCAAGAACTAGATTTCTCTCTGGGTGAAACTGAAGCTTCTCAACCCCCAACCTCACCCCCCCACTGCTCCTCCCGCACCGCCCTGGCCCAGGACACGTTAGCACAGCTATCTTTGAGAGAGGACCATCGATGACATAATGCATTCCAGGGATACGAGAAGCCCCTTCCTCTGATCCGAAACCTGAAAAGTGACGAGAGCGAGACGAGGAGATGCAGAAGACGGGACAAAACGAAAAATCTGACAGAAGAGGTGATGTTTGGGGGGTAGGGGGGGAACAGAGACAGAAAAAAGATTGGGAAAAAGGAATGCGCTTCCAGTCTATGTGCGTTTACCTTTGGGAATGTGTGTGTTCATTCCTCTGATAAGATTTTTTCCTGCCAACTAAAAGAAGCTTTAACGTCAGAAAAAAAAACACTTATAGAGATTAAATCATGAGAACATGCAGAAGAAAGAAAAACAGGTCGAGAACGGGGGTGGAAGAGAGAAAGACAGAAAGAAAGAGAGAGGTAAGCGAGTGATGGAAGACAAAGTGCTGATTCAGTTCTCTGCATGTTGATCCATGAGTCAGAAAACCCAGAGAGGCCAAGGGTGTGAATGTGTGTGTGAAGGCGTGGGGGGGTGTGTGCGTGTGTGTTGGCTGTAACTCAACCCTTACATGGGAAGCTCCTCCAACATCTGACAATCATTATCAACACACACACACACACACACAAAAGTGCTTCAGTTTGCTGCGTCATACTCAGGTTTAATGGACCAGTAACGGGGCTGTTAATGCAACAAGCCCTGCCTGGGTCAAAGGTCGCCTCCAGCCACTCAATCAGTTACGGGTTTGTCCCAGTCCTCCCAGCATCGGTGACTGGTCAAGTTGTCGCTTCTGTGTTTAAGCGGATGTGGAGGTTTCCCACGACGGCCGCGGTCACTCAAGATAAAACTGATTTGATCTGAAAACCTGAATCAGAGAGAACGACGGTTTTGCGACCAGGCCTGGGTCACATTAACCGAATCACTACTGGGGTTTTTTTTTTTCTCCCCCAGGGGGTTCAGAAGACTGTGAGGATGAACGAAAAGCAGTCAGCAGATCGTGTAGCTGACTGACCCGGACTGAGTGAGCGTTTAAAGGCTCAGGAAACCTTTGCAGGTGTTTTGAGTTAATTACCTGATTAGGTTGTGACAACATGAGTTTCCATTAATCACATTTGCCACAGGATTCGAACTTTTCTGAGAGACTGACTTTTGGGATTTCATTCTCTGGAAGAAATAATAATCAAAAAATTACAAGAAAAAAAAAAAACTTGGAATGTATCAATCTATGATAATTTTATACAATATATGAGTTTCACTTTCTGAGATCACTGGTAAGACATTTGGGCACATTTACGCAATATTCTAATTTAGAATAAACGTCCAGAAAACTGCAGAACAGCCGAAACACTGAGCTCCTTTAAATCGAGAATAAAAACCCAGCAGTTTAAAGTCACTTTTGAACCATAATAACTGGAATATTGATCGACATATTTGATGGGTATTGGTTATTTTGATTATGGCATTTGACAAAATGTAATGTTTGTAATTGGTTTCACAATTGGTGACCGTACAATGTTTTTATACTTTTATGTTGTTCTCATATTTTTATGATGTAAGGCAATTTGAGCTGTCTTGTTGCTGCAATGTGACATACAAATAAATTTTGATTTGATTTTTGATTTACTAGTACAATAAATGACAAATAGACTCTTTAAGGTCCCAACAAATCTGTCTAATCTACATTCTAAAGCATATTTTCATTTCATAATTTTGTCTGTTGACTGTATCACACTAAAGGAAAGACATTTGTTTCCAAATGAATGCAGGTAAACAGAATTATTTTTCATTTCGCGGTGAGGCAACCAGCAAGTTGCTCTGTTTCTGTAAATAACTGCCCAGTGCAACGATTCCCAGACTTTTGAATTCAAATAGCAGCTCAGTGCATGTTGAATTTTCTCAAGGTCCAGCGTCTGTATAGCAACGCTATTAAAGGGTGATACAGCTGGATATGATCTGTCTCAGTTTGCTGTGCCATGTCATAAAAACAAACGTACAGTGAAAAGAAATAAGTACTGAACGTGTTAACTCTTTCTCAGTTTAAATATTTCTAATGGGACCATTGGCATATAATTCACACCAGATGTCGGCAGAAACCCGAGTAATCCACACATAAAGAAAGCAAAGCAAGTTCACAGTGAGGTTATGGGTAAAAAAAAAAAACAATTCAGTCACGGTGCTAGCTCTCATCATCTATCAGCCAATCAGAAGAGACAATCGGCATCTTATTCAGGCGTTGGAGCGACAAGCCCCGCCTACTTTTGGGACCGGCTCCGTATGCGGCGTTTTGGGGAAATTGCAGTCTGTGATTTGACATTAGAGCGATGGATTCAACACTAGAATGACACCCATCTTTTACTGAACTGTGTGAAGCTGAGAGACTCTCAGAGCTCTGGTGGAGTCAGCTGCAAAAACAAAATAAAAATAAAAACGTCGTCCTCTTCTACATTTTCGTCTGTGGTGACGTCTGGCTGTTGATCACGTGACTCTTGTGACATGGAAAACAAATGGTTTTGATAGGCCAATAACTTCTTACCGAAAAATCATGGTTTTTTTTTTCTTTTCAAAATTGCCGCGTTTCCATTAAGCAAATTCATTTTCATAATGTCAATTTGCAGTTGCCTTTGTGTCATGACTTAATTATTTATGTCAGCCTTGTAGTTTTTTTTTTACAGTTTTGTGTTATTATTGTTACCTTCATTTTATTTCCTTTAGTATACCTGTAAAGCACTTTATCTAAAGCGCTTTATAAATAAACAATGATTTAAAAAAAAAAAAAAAAAAAAAAAAAAAAGACCCTGGAGACCATTTGTCATAGGCAAGCTAGGTGACTGCTTGGGGCCTCCTAGCCACCAGGGGGCCCCAAAGCTGCATGTTCAGCCTCATCTCAGTAAAATTAAAACAGCATTATTATGTAAGATAGATTTTTTGGAATTTCACAACATGTTGTAATGTCATTCCCTTACCAAAACATACCTGGAGTGTTGCTTTGATTCTTTCATGCATGTTTGAGGAATCCTTTAATCTCCCATGGCAACCAATAAGCTGTGCAAAATGCCTGGGTGGACCTAGCTCCGCCTTCGAGGACAAAGCTCCTCCTCATAGCTGCTGTTTTCAAGTATTCGGGCAGCTCTGTTGCCTCACAGAGCAGCCCGCCCCAGCAAATCCCCCACTCAGCTCCTTCAGACTAGCCAGGAGCAATTAGCTAACATCTGGTGGATCTGTGCTTTAGCTGAGTTCATTATACGAGCTAATTCTCAGTATAACGCTGGTAAAAACGTTGTTAAAGGGTGAACAGAGGAGCCATGTTGTGATGACTTCCTGAAGGCGGAGTTTCAGAAAGAGCAGGAGCTTCTTAAAGAGACAGAGGCCCAATTTCAAGGCGTCAAATTACAAAGTCAGATTAAGTCATATTTGAAATATACAACATTTTTATAACAACTGAAGTTAACACAGTTACTTGATTATGCTATGTACTGGCACTATGTTGCCTGAAAACACATGTAACAGCCCCTTTAACTGCATACTGCCTTGCTTCTAAGATGTAATAGATGGTGGCACTTCACTGGGCCACGTAAGGAGCTAGAAATGTCTTCACTGTAGTTTGGGCCCCCGCAAAACTAGAAACAGACAAGCATATATATCCCATGACACCAAAATAGACAGAAGACTAATAACTGCATCCAATAAACCTTGAATATATGAGTGTAATGCAGCCTGCAGTGGGATTACTCCAACTTTAGGTGGAGGGAAATGCCCCACTCTTACTCCTGTAGATGTAATGGCACAAGCACCCAGGAGCTTTCCGGGGCTTAAGCAATGTTGACTTTTCATCAAAAAGGAATCTGTTTTTTAGTGCAGAGGAGAAGGGAGGAGGAGGAAGAGGAGGACGAGGAGAGGTGAGCATGGTAGAGGAGGAGGGCCTGAGGAAGAGGAGAAGAGGAGGAGGTGGTGGTGGGAGTCTGCATAAGAAAGCAGCTCCACCCTTGCTCCGGCTGCAGGAGCAGAGAGCAGCAGCAGCAGGTCAGGTCCCGTCCTGATTTGGATCTAACTTCACCGAGCACCGACTGGAACCGCCGTTCCTTCTCACCGCCCCATCACCTCCTCCCCCCCCCCAGCTCCGGTCATGCTCTCCTTGGGACTCTGCGTGTCTCTGCTGGCCGCGTCCTGCGCCCTGTGGCCGCCCGCTGTCCGGGCGGCTGCCTGCGAGCCGGTCCGGATCCCGCTGTGCCGGTCCATGCCGTGGAACATGACCAAGATGCCGAACCACCTCCACCACAGCACGCAGGACAACGCGGTGCTGGCCATCGAGCAGTTCGAGGGGCTGCTGGGTGAGTTCAGGACTGCGCTAATGAAAAAAAAAAAAAAAAACTACATTTAAATCAAGCGTTTTCCACAATATTTGGATACATTTTTATTTTTAGTTTAAGTGTGACTTTTATTGTGTTAAAACGTTTTCACGCAAAGTTTCCTTCAACCTCTTCATGATAGATCCTTCCAAGATCCTTATTTGGGTTACAATAATATAACATTTGATCCTGTTGATCCCAAAAGTTCAATGAAAAGTTGTTGTTTTCCTTTTTTTGTGTTGTTTTGTGTTTTCCCAGGAAGCAACTGGGTGCTTTCCAAATCATCACCTTCCTAAAATAATGACAGAAGTGATTTTTTTTTTCACTTAAAAAAAAGTGAAAAAGAAGTGGTATACCACTTCTTTTTTGATTTAAGTGAAATCAAAAAATAATCCAAAAAAATAATATATATATATATATATATATATATATA
>CAEGAG010261514.1:0-13861 GCA_903067065.1 Brachyrhaphis terrabensis | reverse complement strand
TTGTAGTGGCATGGTAAAGGAAAGTAATGAAAAGTTGAAAAATGAGCTAAAATTAAGGATGCTCCACTTATTAGTAGAAAGCAACACGAAGCAAATATGTTTTCAGCCCGATTTGGTAAAATTCAGCATTTTTCAGTTTGGGATTGAGCTCACATGTGGGATTATCAGACTTTTCCCTCAACATACCTCAATTTACATATGCAAACAGATGTAAATAAGACCCACATGTGTGATTCTCTGGGCTAGAGGATCAGATATCATGTCTACTCGTGGGAAGACAAGAAACTTTGAACGTGAGCTTGAGAAGCTCCTAATTGAGGCATCAGAAAAAACCCCAACTCAAGTTGTAATATGTTATGTGCATAATCAGACATCCACTGAAGTTGTGCACAACCCACATGGATCGCACACACTATGTCTGAAAATGAACATAGAAGTGTGCCTGAAAATAAATGAGACTGCGACTTTTATTTTTCAAACTTTTGTCGTGCGTATTCACAGAACTACTGTAAACACAAAAACAGCCAGGAGTTTGGTGCAATGCTCTGCATCTGTAGTACATCATGTACAAATATGAAATAATTCATTTGAAGCATTTCCAGGAAAGTATGCCGCAAAAATAAAGTCTTTAATGCGTGTCCCTGTCAGGCCCCTTGTCACGATGGTGGTTAAAAGCATTTGGGCATCACTTAAAGTTGCATCATAGGTTGATAGAATGAAAATGTTTCTTTTTGCCAGAAATATATTCTTCCAGTTACAGCATATATGCACACAGTTACTCAACTCAACTCAAAGATACTGTATTGATCCCAAAGGGAAATTAAATGTTTTATCTCAATTAAAAGTCTTCAAAGAGTTATTGTAGACAGTGATGGCAGTTGGCAGGAAAGATCTCTTGTAGCGGTCTGTATTACGGTGAATCATTGCATTCCATCAGAAAAAAGGGCTAAAATTGTATTTTGACTTTATTCTGCGCAGATGCACTAAATGGTAAGTGTATAAATTTGGCACTTAGATAATTCTTTCCCTGGATAATGGGATAGATGGATAGAGGAAACACATATTCCATTTTTAGAGTTAAACAAAAGTTTTAAATGTTCTGGCAGATAAGAGCTTGTTGGGTGCAAAGAACACAACATAATAAAAGTTAAAATGCAGAAAATAAGAGAAAGCAACATCAGTACAGTAATAAGAACAAAATAAAGATAAGACATTCTTGCATTACTAAGATGTCCTTAGGTTGGCATGTTTTAGATCTACAGATTGTTTAAGTGCCAACAATATTACACCAAAATGAACAGGTAGTTTAGTAAAATTACCATCAAGTCTTCTGCTGTCGTTTCTGAGAGCACCGATCGTCACATGAAGTCACTTGGAGATATGTCTGAAAGTGTACAGACCACCATATTGATGTAAAACCTACAATCAATGCAAACAGATAATTTTGTGATATGGTAGAAAATATTTTTTTTCCATCATGAATCAGGAAATACATGCAAGGAACAAAATAGAACAAATGAGAGAGGAGTGAGTTCTGCTTTTTATGTGTATATTATACGGAGAATAAGATCCATCACAGATCAATAACTCACCCCTCCCAGCCAAACCTTTGGTCCATGGCCATATCTAATCTTAAGACTGCAAACTGATTCCATACTTAGCCTGTTGTTTCCCATATGAATAGATAAATCTTCTTCATATTACAAAATGGTTTTAAAAATGTGCACGCGTCTGTGCAAACATATTTGCTTTAAAAAAAAGTGCTTTGTAACCAGATGGCAACATGCTTAAATCCTCAAACCACTTAAGAGTAAAATAGCTTCCTGAACTAATAGCCACTGATCATTAATCACATTTGTGTGTTACACGAAACCCCGCCAGTGTAGCTGCTTAGGAAAAACATGGCAAGGCATATTTCCATGAAACCCACCTAAATCCTTTATCCTTCATGATTTTCTTTAAAGGCAGAATGAAAATGTTTTCATCCGCAGCACAGCTAAGTACAAACTTAATCCATGTCTTAAATTTCAACAATTTTTTTTTTCTTGCAGCAACGAACAGCAGTTTTTTTTGTTTTTTTTTTTATCACTTTACGCTTACTCTTTACTGATCTTACTAAGAAATAAAGCTTCTTCTGTTTCACTTGTACATATTCAAATATAAAATAGGCACAAATCAATAATTAATGTATACGAGTTGTTAGTGTTAGTTTACTCATACTTTTACTTTATAAAAGACTTTTTTATGGAGGAATGAGAACCTTTCACATGGAGAGCCAGAAAAATGCTGCAGGCATGTCATTGCCATTTGGACCACCATTTATTTATTCATTTTCAAAAATTGAAACAAATAATCTAACAATGCTAAAATGTAGTTACTGTTACTATTGAATGTGTTTCAGTTTCCTGGCCAGTCTTTGCAGATGGCCACTCTTAATGATTTTGCTTCTTTTTTTTCTTTTTTAAGTTTTTCTATTGCCTCTTGCTTGCCTTGTCATGCTAGTTAGAAAGGACCCAAATCCAGAACAAAAAGAGATGAAATACTGATCAGAGGAGGAAATGACGAAGCAAACCAGAAGAACTAATCAGAGGCAAACGGAGGAATGCATGAAGAGGTGAATAAGGTAATAATAACCTTTATTTAATCATAGAAAAGCCACATTGAGATCTACAATCTATTCTAATGGTGCTGCAAGAGAGCAGCACCATTTACAAGTCTCAGCATTTAGATTCATGCAGGGATATAAGTTATAGTTTTAAAACATCAAAGCAAAAATAAAAATCAGCTAAAAAAACAATCATTTTTTGCAATTAACAAAACTCTTTGCTTCAAGGTCTTTTAGCAGTGCTTTGATTTCACCTAATGTGACTTGCTGTGTCATTTTTAGACTCTTTCTGAAAGTCATTCCAGGCTGAGGGTGAGGCATATTTAAATGCTCTCTCCAAATCTGTTCCAACTCTGGGAACAAACAAATGGAGAAAGTCCAGGAAGCAAAGTCCATACCATGTGGGACTTAATCATAAAAGCAGTCAGAGAAGGAGGGAGTCCTGGTATACATTTACTAGTATAAACAAAAAGGATTTTAGTGACTATTTACGAACAGAGAGAGAAGGACGACCAGCAGCTGCATCCAAATGACAGTGGTGAACATGGCATCCACAACCAGCCATAAAGCGAAGAACACAAAGAGCAAACAGCGCTCTTAAATCGCTATCAGGGGCCGTACAAAATGAGTCTGGAGGCTGCAAACGGCCCCTGGGCCACACTTTGAGCACACCTGGTCTAGTCCATTGATTAACCTTTTTTAATGGTCTGTTAGTGTTGTTAGCTACAAACTTCCAGCACATTTTAAGACCCCATACACAATGCACCCCCAAACCCCAAACCATTACTGATAGTTAGTTTTCATTCATAGTTTTCACTGCAAAATTACGTATTAATGTCCTGCTTGTGTTTTATGCTAATTTTGCATCTTGTCTTTGAACTTTTTGCAATTTTTACAAATTTTCTTTTATTCTTTTTTTTTTAATAAACTTGATTAATTGGCTCACACCTAAACACATTTATAACCTCATTTAACATACACTTACCTGAAAACACATTATTGCATATTTATCCATCCACAATAGTTTGTTTTTCTTGGTTGAAAGTATTTTTCATTAATTGTGAAGATACAGAATCCTAAAGTTTACTTTTCTATTTCTGCAAATTACTTAATGGAAATATGTTTCAAGTATATTACTTGGAAAATGTGCTTGCGTTTATATTTTATATATATCATTGTTCTCTGATTTATTAAAAAGAAAAAAAGAGCCATTATTTAACTACTTTACATTCGGTACTGTAAGTATGTATGGTGAAAGAAGAAGTAAGCAGGCAGTGGATGATTAAATGCAATACCACACTAGCAGATCCAGTTACATGAAACCGGCAAGGAGCAGAATAATGTCCATAGAAACAGTCATCACCCTGCAATATTGCTCCTTGACTGTAGGAATTACTGCAACGCTTTGGGCTGCAGCTAGAGGAATATCTTTAATGTTTGTATTACAATAAGCAAGCAACAGTTTTTTGAGGAATGGTGGAGCTAAAATTGGGAGAAGTAGTAGTGCTATTCTTCAATTACTATAGTCGAAGTAGATTTATTTGTTTTATGTTTCACGTAGAGGAAATTAGTAAGACGAAATGAAATTGCTTTCACAATGTCAAAAGTAAAAAAAAAAAAAAATAATACTCATCTATTCAAAGTAATAAATTCAGATATTCCATTCACTTCCTTGGCCACATGTGTAAAAAAAAAAAAATGAAAAAGAAATCCACCCGCTAGGCATTCAGACTATTCCTAAAACATTTGTGATAGAACAGCAGCAACTAAGAGTGAGGAAGCTAAGACCCGTGGTGCACGGAGATCACCGACTCTCTGCATAATCCATAGCAACAGATCTCCAGAGTCACACAAAAACAGTTTATATGACGCTTGATGGAACAGGTTTCCATGGCTGAGCAGCTGCATCCAAGCCTTACATCAAAATGAGCAATGCAATGCGTCGTCACTGGATCATAGAGCAGTGGAGCCATGTTCTTAGGAGTGACAAATCATGTCTCTTTGTCTCACAATCCGGCAGGCAAGCCTGGGATTGGCAGGTTCCAGCAGAGCAGCATTTGCTTGGCTGTACTGAGTCAACTACAAACTTTGATGCACAGCAGATCGTCGTTGTGATCTGTTTTTTCAAGAGCTGCACTTCTGTCCTGAGTTACAGTGAAAGGAACTTTTGGTGACTCAGCACGCCAAAGCATCTTGGATGAAATGATGTCACTAACTTTGGGAGGGAAGCAAGATGCTTATAGATCATCTGTTGTAAATGAACTTGACTGGCCTGAATAGTCGTTACTTCAACCTGAAAGAACATGTTTGGGATGAATTAGAGAGGAGACTATGAGCCAGCCTTGCATGCCCAACAACAAAATAGTTTCTGGAAGAATGATCAAAAATACCCAAAAGACTTGGAATCGTTAAACCTGTAAAGAATTAAGAATAGATTACCGATGAGATGTCGCACAAATTAATGTATGTATGAAGGTGACCAGATGAAATCATGCCTAAGACATTTAGAAATTTTAATTTTTAAGGTTTTGGAAACTTGTGGAAAAAAAAAAAAAAGAAGATTTGTAACTTATTGTGTTAATACCCCACCTGTTCCAATAATTAAAGGAACTAACCCTAACGTTAATAAGAGGTTGATCAGCTCTTTTCCAGGATGATTTCCTGCTGGCGTCATTTGTTTTGCCATCCAATATACTTCTGACTCCAACAGCACCTGTTAGGATCACCTGTGGCCTTTATAAATTTCTATACAGGCCAGAAGAAGAGCTTCGAAACCTTGAACAGTGCGGCAGAGGAGAGAAGTACGCAGAGGATGAAGTGATAAATGACCCTTGTCAAAAGACCATCCATCTTGCCTCGTTTGTGTTGACATGTTAAAACATGGACCATGGAAGGGACATAAATACTGTGGCCAGTTTATGACCTGTGACTGTGACTTTTGACCCATCCTATATCCATGGAGGCAGTGGAACGAAACTTAAGGTTGCATATTAATCAGGAAGTTATTCACATTTTCAGCAGGTTTTAGGTGTAATCCTAAAAAGAATAGGTAGTTCTTCCTAAAAAGAAAGTGATTACTTCATTTTGAGTGGATGTCTGATGGGTGGTTTAGCCCCTTTGTTTGCGGCAGGCCACATGGCACACTGAATTCTAATGAGAAATGACAACTCGTCTCACTGCAAGCTCTAATCCGGATTACAACAGTAAATTTCTCCTTCCAAAGTGGTGTGAAATTGTTTGATTTTTCACAATTCTCCAGCCACTTGATAAAAAACCTCCGACACGCCAAAGCATTAGAAGCACCTAGCCGAAACAAAGTCTAACTAATACACAGGCTGGGTACTCAGCCACCAATCAAATGGGCTTCAGGGCCTTTGCATAAAGAATCACACACGGTTTGCATACACAACGTCCGAGAAGCATATGTGGAGATATGTGAGACACACCTAGGAATCATTGTCCCATCAGGAGGTTTCCCTATGTGTGAGAGGAGACCTTGTGTTAAAATAAGACAGTTTAAACTTTGCAACACCGATAAAATTTAAATATCCTTTTGTAATTATTAAAATAAAAAAAATAAAAAATTGAGCTGTAAACAAGCCCTTCTTGATACAGAGTAAGGAGATGTTTCAATCTTATTTTATCTTAAGAGTGAGCTGAAACAAAACTATTTGCAAACTACTTGCTTTTGTCTGTATGAGTTTAGGACAATCCATGCTGTGAATTGGGTGCAGACATAAAGCAGGTAGCGCTTGCAAAGCAGAAGAAAATACACAACTTTGTGAATTCGCCCCTCAATACAGGTAGAGTGAAATAAACAACAGGTTGTGTCATTGGAGATGTGTTTAATTCATAGCATTTAGTCTGCAAATTCTTAAGCTAATAAACCAGATATGGTCCAGAGCAGCTCAAATTGGACACTTGACACACTGGTGGGAAAAAAACTGCTCAAGGCCCAGCTAATACTGGCTTGCTTTACTTGTTTCATGGTGACTGACAGAAACTTAAATAAAAGAAAAAGCTGTCACAATTACTAGATTTATGGCTAACCAAAAGCTGGCCTTCCACTGTCTGGGTAGAGAATTGTGCTTAAGAAGATGCCATTTGGATCAGAATTAATGTTTACACACTCAAATTGTAAATTAATTCTTTTGTGATGTAAGTAGAAATAAATAGGAAAGAAACTGAACAAATCTTAGTGAGGCTTAGCCATGGCATGGCAACAATGAGCATCCTTCCATCTTGACAACAAAGTGGTGGATCTGTTGCCGGACGTATATTAGGATGCTGTTGCACATCTGAACTAAAACCTAAAGCAGGAAGAGAAGTAGTCAAGATTACAACCACCTAGTGGCCAGTGCTACTGCTGGTTACCATTTGGACTGAAAACAGGCTGATTGAGAAACACTGCTGCCAAGCAGATTTCTAAAGCGATTATTAAACGGGTTAAAGGATGACACGGTTTGATCAATGTTCTCCAGAGAAGAAAAGCATAATTTTGTTTTGTCAGTCTCAAGGAGATATTTGATAAAGTGTCTAATTATAAATTCTCCACATAATTTTGTCAAATTCTGATCAAATTAAGAATGACACCTCTGTGAAACATTTCTGTAATGCTCACCCTACAGGAACAAGCCTAGAGAAAGAAAGTCTCCACTCTCATCAGTCCACAGGTGGCCAATCTGATAGGAGAAAAACATAGCAGGAATAAAGGTTCCCAGGAGCTGCAGTGGAAGTGCTTTTCCCTGTAATACTGGACCCGTCTAGGTCCAGTCCAACTGTGACCATGGTGTCCCTGGACCCCAGAGTTTGAGCCTGAAAATGAACTATTTATAGATCAGGATTCAGGGAGGGTAAGATGGTTTAATAACTGGTTACCGCATGGACTCTTTCTCATTTTTCTTTGATTTTTTTTGTCTTTGTCTCTTTTTTTTTCAAGCATAGTGCTTTGTTCTAAAAGCTTTATAAAAAGTGTTCTTAAAACCTCAATGGTTTTTCTGAGAAACTGAGAGCTGTTTATCCAAACCTTTTATTTCACTCTCTTTTTGAAATATGAAAGAAGAAAAACTCAAGAGGGTGATCAGCTTTTTTCCTCATTACTTTGCCCTAGCGAAAGAAAATATTCAAATTTGCTAAAGTCACATAGGCTTTGAAAGATTCAAGCACGAAATTAGAATTAATTTTAATAAGTAAAAGGCACATTACATCTTTTAAAAAGAATATTGTATTACTTTCGCTTTCAGGCCCAGAGGACAAATTATTTATTTTCAATGTTCATCAAATCAAACCAAGAAGGTCCAATATTTAGATTTCTGTACATTTATGCTTTAATCATGTTTTTGATTTAGGAAGGCTCATTACACACTTGATGAAACATTTAATTGTTTAGGAGAGACTACGCACATTTCTCTTTAAGACATGGTTACAGCACTATGGCTGTTTATGCTATAGATCGTAATCAACATGCCAAAATATGCTTTATAAAACACTAAAGAAAACCCAAATGCTTCAAAACAAATATATATATATATAAATAATTCACTTTATTAGAATTACTCTGTGCAAAATTATTCAAAAATTGTTGGTAATTTCTTCCTAAACATTAAACCTTCCATCCTTTTGATACTTCAAAAGGTTCAAGTACATTTTTTTTTACCCTTTAAAGTATGACTTCAGGTAAGAGGATGCCCTGAAGGAACCCGGCATTATAGCAGAGAAAACAAAGCAGAACACATTGTGTGTACTGAAATGATTTTAAGAGTTTCTCTTTCTTTTTCTCTAGAGTAAACTTACAAATAACTGTGGCGGTTTCTCTGTTGAAAGTGTGAGATACTGTTCGGTTTTTTCTCTGCATCGCAGAGAAAAAGGAGGTCAAGATGAGCTGTAATGTGTGTGTGAGCATCTGTTCAAAAGTTTCTTCCTTCTTTCTTGTACAAAGAATTTCTAAGAGGAAAAATGAAAATCATTATTATGTCACTCCTTCAGCACAGTTTTACCAAGAACATTGCAAGCGCTCAATTAGATTTCACAAACAATAAAACTTCTAAGTTATAAAGGTCTGTGATTTATACCTGCACACTTGTTTACTGCAGTTGCTAAGAAACTTTGCCGGTGAGCTCCTACTCGGTAATCTTCATAATCACTACGCAACCACTGAGTTCAACCTATAGATGCAAAGTTTTTGTAGGAAGTCTGAAATCTTTGTTCCTCAATGTACGCACTAGCTAATACTGCTGTAACACTCTGATTAGGCCCATTTCTTCTGCAGGACTGATCTGATTATGATGGCTCTTTAGACACATTTAATACACGGTGAATGTTGCCACAGCTTCATTTTTAACCCAGATACTGACTGAGTCAACTGGCTTTAGTGATCACTGCAGTGTGAGAAAGGTGCAGAAAATGGAGCATTTCACCTTGCAAAAATCAATGAAGAGAGCAAAAGAAGCAATATAATTCAAGTCACAGTGCTTCTGGGTAAAATCTATGGTAAACAGTAATGACTTTGGTTCATTTGTCAAAGCCTGAGTGAAGGTTGTAGCGAAGAGATCCTACACAATGCTGGGTGGGCACGCAGGTGTCGCAGCACAGACCAGCTGTTCGCGGCTGTCAGGACAATGTTTGTCCTTTTCTGACATGTCACCGTGTCTCCAAACACCTGTTTTCCTGTCATCACTGCATACTGTTCTGAAGTCAGCTTTGAGCTCATTATGAAACATTAGGCATCATTTTCAGCTGCACAAATGTGCAAAGAGATAAAAGAAAAGGAAAAATGTCAAACTTCCAAGTCACTCGCTATCAGTTTTGTACCAATGAAGCACGGACTTCACACCGGACTGCTTCCATGCATAATGCATAAATTCAGTGATTTTGATTACACAAATGTGTCATTGCCATAAAAAAACTAACCGAAAAGTCAAGTTCTTTTGTTGCTGTTAGCAGGTATTTTACTTCTCCTGTGCCTCTTTTACAGGACTGCACATCTTTGTCAAATTCAAATGAGGAAAATCACAGTTTGTGTCTCTTGAGAACAGAAACAACTAAGTTGGATTAACTAGTAATCTTAAAAATATTTTTGAAATAAACCTGTTTTAATTTTTTTAATAAATAATTTGCTCCATTTCAAATATTTAATTGAAGTAAGTATGATCCAGAATTAGTCTTATTCGTGTACTTTTAAAAGGTTTTGATACTGTAAACACAGGATTTTACATTTAAACTTATCAAAACTAATTGCTTAGAGTCAAGTGGTGACACATAACAGTTAATCCCGATTGTATCTATTTTATATTTTGCAAATACTGCATGTGCTATGTATAACTGCTGCAAAGTACAACTCATTGTACACATATTTTATAAGCAAACGTTGGTGGCTGTAACTGAATTCTGTGGCCATGTTGAAGAAGGATACTGCCCTCAAAAGTATCTGCAACTTTAAATTTATGTTGAATCATTCAAGGAAACAGAGATCATCCAGAGGGAGACGGGAACGTCACTGTTTTTGCCCAGCTGCCGTTGGCTGTGCCATTAAAGTCGCAATAAAACCTGTTGCTATGTAATTTCCACTTTGGTTAATCCAGCACCTCTCAGCAAACCATTTCAGGGCTTTTGCTGCAAAGAGTGCTGAATTATCTCCCAGTGTCAGCAGACGATTGCTGCATCCTTGGGTTACACAAGCTGATCAGTGACTACATGTGGACTCTTTGGTTCTCCTGTCCTGCTAATGAGAAGTGACAGAAACATACAACCGTGAGTGACCTGATCAGGTGTGGAAGGGAAAGCAGGTGGAATCATAATGACTAATCACAGGTGAAGTAAATTATGCTAATTATCTCTTAACAACAGTGCAGGAGAAATTGCTCGGGAGGAATAACACGTTTGGTTTAAATTATTGGAAGAAGCAAATGCAACGTCTGTCGTAAGAGACAGTTAAAAGCTTCTTCAGTGGTAAAGATTAAGAAAATCACCAAAAAAAAAAACACTTAAAAGTAAAGGAGGAGTCTCATGAGCTGGTCAAGCGTTGAAGGACTGACATGTAGGTGAGTAATGGTGGATTGTTGTGGGGAAATCCTGACTGAATAACACAAAACACAAAGTTGGAATTACTTAACTGAAATATATAAGCACAGAAATTATTGAGGAAATGGAAAAGCAGAGAGTTGGTAGCCCTGATTACTGCTTGTGAGAGTAAAACCATCTGGGATTTCCCTCAGGGAACCCACTTCTCCTGATTGGGTTTGATGAGCTCCAGTTGAAAGAACACACCTGCCGGTCACACCCTGCAATCAGAAGGTAAAAACACAGACGAACGTCAACGTACACGGCCCTGTGGCCATGACAACAGGCAAATAAAGGGACTGCGACAGCTCAAGTTTCTAGCAGCAGTTTAGCAGGAAAATCAAGAGTGTGTCTCCCACAAAACACGTTTTAATGTCAGTATTTCAATATCCTGTGCCTATCTACATGAATGATCTCACAGTCAACTTGGCATCTCAGTATCTTTCAGCCCATTATGTTTTTGTTTTTCTTCACTTCTCTGCTTTGCTGTTCACTTTAATTATTGTTGTTTTTTTCCAGGCTCTCCATACATCTGTTTCAAATTAAATGAAAGCTTTAAAACAAAATTTATTTGGTGAAATATGTGTGGGGCATGTGGCAGAAACCTACAAGCACACGGGATGTTTGGTATTGCAGACAATTGCAGAATACTAACGGGCCAGGGTTTTAAAAAAGCAAATTGGGAAATGAAGATGAGACGGAAAACAGAAATTTGATGTTAGTGGGTGTGCATGCCAGCAAATATTTCCTTCAGAAATGTTATGGTTTTTGTCTTTTGTTGCAAACAAGTGCTTCTAAAAGTTGCACATGAATAAAAAATGTAGGCTGGAGGACTGTTGTTGGGAGCTTGTAAGGAGAACGTAAGCATGTGCATCCCTGAAGACTAAGAAAGACAGGCCTGAATATTAACTCGATAACATCCTATAGAGCTTAATTATTGATTTATCAAGAGGGTTTGCAGGCAATGCCAAAAAGAGTTCTGCAAGCAATCAAGTGTGCCAATGTTGCATTAGTAGATGGAATTTAAATATGCAAAAATAGATAAAAACAATCTTAAATGGGGGGTTACACAGCATCAAGACGTCATAGACTTAAAGGGGTAATGCATGCATTTTCCAGGCACATTGTCCCATTTTATGGCATATTCAGATAACTATACTATCTTCAGTTGTTATAAAAATGCTGCATATATTAAACATGACTAAAGAAATCTGACTTTGTAAATTGACACTTTGAAATTGGCCTCTGTCTCTTTAAGAACTTAAAGGAACTTTGTGAAGGCAAACACTTAGGCATCCCCAAATGGTTAGATTTTGAGAGTCAAGAATTTCTCAAACATGCATGAAAAAATAAAAGCAACACTCCAAGTATGTTTTGGATGAAGGAATAACATTATAGCATGATATAAAGCTCAAAGTCTATTTTACATAATACTGCTGTCCCCCCTCCCCTTTAGAAAACTGAGGCTTTAACTTGAAACCTCACATAATCCAGAGGGGAAGGCTGCGGGTTTCAGAGAAGCTGCGGGTTTCAGAGAAGCTGAGGCAACAATAGCAAAACCCTGGGAGGGGGTGGAGGGGTGGCCATGAGCATAATTTTTCTCAGGAAAGAATTACAGCCTGCTGGTACAGCAGAGAGGAAGGTGCTATGATTAAGCAGCTGGATTTCAAAGTATAGCAGAGTACAGTAACAATTAGAAATGTATCAAATGGGATTTGAGGCTTATTGGCTTTTGAGACGTGAGTAGATTTTTTTTTTTTTTTTCCTGACCTGCCTCCTATTACGGTTGCTTCTGTCACACTGATGTGGTAGACTATTACTAAAGCTCAATTTCATTTGTATAATTGGGGGTTGACTCTTGCACACTGACTGCGAGGTACCACTGTGGTGCTCATTGTTGACCTCTTTTCTCTTTCTCTGTGCTGGCGGCTTAATTTCACCAGACTATCTTGAAAATTCTGGCTCCATGACTCCTGCACTACACAACAGTCGTACAAACGATCCCAAAGATGCACACACAGACATTTACATGGGCCTAACGTGCACAAGCTTGCTTATTTGCAATTTTATACATTTTGAGAGAATGTTTTGTATCATGAACAATCAACCTACACAAATTAGTCTGCCATGCTTGACGGAGTACAGCTTGATGCATGCATTATTATATTAAACAGCTGTGAGTGTATTTTTCTTGCTGATTTTTTTTTTTTTGTTCCCCTCTTAAACAGCAATTTGCTGTTGCATTTTTATTTTCTAATTGAAATGAAATCCTACCAGCATGACAAGTGATAGTGCTGCCACATCAGTTCACGGTCTGTAAGAGGCTTGGAAAAACATGACTCTGTGTAAAACTGATTAATCTGCTGCTGTGTACCGTTTAAACTATGTGAAATGTGCAAACTGGGAAAGCCATAATGCTCTGTGGTCCCATTCCATCTGCTAGAGAGCTCAGAGGAGCAAGCACTTGGGCTCTCTCTGGTCTCTTGTGACGCTGAGTGGCCTCACAGCGCTGTGTTCGTGTTCAACCTGACCTCAGCACGGCCATATCAGAGTGGATGGCATTTTACAGCATGAGGCCACTCACAAGTCTAATGGCCAGGCACACAGAAACACAGACAGGGAGCTGTGGAAGAGGGAGAACAGAGGCCAGCAGTAGTATGCTAACATAATCTAGACTATTTCAGTGATAGATTTTTATGCCATTTACACAAAACTGCTTGACTTTGATGAGCAATGAAGCTAATCTACAGCATATGATACAGTGATGAGAAATGATTGTATTACAGACACCCAGAAAACGTTTTTTTTTTTTACATGCATTCATGCACACAAGTCGCACTGTGACCAAGAATTTTCAAAAGGTCATTGCGTTGTGGCTTCAGACTGAGCTGAAATAATATGTTTATGATTATGAAACTGTTATGATAGGCTGTTTATGAAATGTCTGTCAAGTGAAAGCTCTGGTTTCATTCAGAACTCTGTAGGTTTTTTGGAAAAATCTGTTAGGTTTATTTTTTGGTTCCTAACCTGCAAGAATCAACCAGAGACACAAATTACTTTTCTGCAGAGAAGGGGAGCAGAGCCAGACACAGAGAAACCGCCGTCAAACACTGTCTGGGCTCAACTCCGTTGGCTCTTTGTCCCCAACTGCCTTTTATTAAGATTACAAGGAAAGAGGTTGGGCTTTTTCACATAGTC